>JAKWIY010003056.1:11400838-11441746 GCA_027704805.1 Solanum corneliomulleri
AAAAATGAATTCAATCGGGACCCATAGTTTTGGATTTCGAAGGATGTCTAACACTTCCATTCGAATAACTTGAACCCCTTACCCAGAATTTCTTGATTTTATAGATCACTTTAATTTGGTTTCCTATTTTTTCTAAAATTTGGTGGCGACTCGTCGACTCCTTCAAAATTCGTTTATTCTTAAAATTCTTTCAAAATTGAATCAATTAATTATTTTTTGAGTCACATCGACGATTCTCCCTATTTGAATAGAGTAGGGATGTAAACAGAACTGCGACTCCGATGGAAATAAAGATGTTCTAACCAATATGAATTTATTTTTTTAAATTGAGAATTTTTTTATATTATTGTGTTATACCTTGTATTTTTATATTTCGCTGATTAATTGTATATTGTGTTTATTCATTATTCATTTTATTAAGTGCAATCTTGTTATGCATTTAATGACATAATTTTCGCCAAGTGGCAAATAGAATGCATAAAGACAAAGGTAGATATGTGGCTTTCCACGGCTGTCCCTCATAAAATCACCTTCGAATTCTTCTGAAGTGATAAACAATAGTTGGTTTGCGGTCATTCAATGTCGTTTATTATACTTCACCCCGTAGTTGTTCGACTCGGGTAACCAGGTCTTTTCTAAACCACTCTTAATCAGCTAGTGTAGAGCGAAATCAAAACCTTGAATTTAGCACATTTGCTTGAGATGAGTCAACGCTCAAGAAATATTTGTATAAGACATGCATTCATTATTTGTATGTTATGTGGTATACTTGTGTTACATGAATATGTTGTATGATAGTCCATTATTTCAAAGTTTATTTTTTAAGAGCTTTATAGACATAATATCAAATTACTATCAAGTCACTTTTACCTTTTGAGTTGTTTTTGACAGCTTGAAGGTTATAACTTGTTCGGAGCGGCAAGGGACAAGAGAACTCGCGAGAAATAATTCTTTAAATTTCAGAAGAAAATACTAATTCATCGAAAAAAACAAATTAGGGGAGTCCTTGACTATAATGTCGCACTTATTTATTTTGTGTTATTTATGCATTATGTACCTACTTTCACACATTTTTCATATTTTTGTAGGAAAATCGTCCTGACATCAATCAGAGATGGTCATAACCAGACATAACATAGTTTTCATGAATAATTGGGAGAAGACACAGTTCGAGAGACATTCAGAAAAGAATATAACAAGTTGTTACTGTAAAAAGAAAAAAGAATGATGACAAACCACATTCAACAGGCAATACAAAGATCGACGGTTAAGAGGATACAAAGAACCGCTCCGAGTTTGTCTAAAATTTCAAATTATTTTATGTCATATCGGAAAGTGTTGGGTATGTAGGAAGAATTGATGGGAAATAGAGGGAAGGAGAGGAATTTGAAAGGTTTAGAACTTGAAAGGTTGGGAACTTGAAAAGTCCTCTAATGCTTTATTGAAAAAAGGCAATAGTCCCTCATCGGTAATTAAAAGGAAAATAGGAGAGTTTAAATAAATAAACACTCCTATTAATTGTTAAAAGGGTTGGAAAGAGGGACCCCCCTCGCACCGTCGTCGTCGTCGCTCGCTCGCTTTGGCTTTGGCTTTGGCTTTGGCTTTGGCTTTGGCTTTGGCAAATGATCGATCGAGAGATAATTTTTTGGACAAAATTTATTTTAATTATTTATTAATTAATTTTAAATGGCCAAAAATTATTTTCAATAAATTAGTTGATAACCGAAATGTTTTCAACTTTTTAGTTAAAACCCGACCCGACTCGGATCCGCGCGAGTGACCCGTTTTAAATTCCGTTATATTCAAAAATTTTCAGGAACAGTCAATACCATTTGAAAGTTTGCAACCTTTCATTAATGGTCGTGTTAATTCTAAAAGGGTTGCAACCTTTCAGAATATATTCTTCTTGCCTATAAATACCATTCAGTCTTCAGAATATTTCCAACGAATTTCTGATCTTCCTTCTTCTAAAAATCACATTTTTATTCGTGTACATTCCTGCTGTGGATTGATTCGCTGACAGTAGAGTTTTTGGTATCTATACTCTACTGATTAAAATCATTTTACCTGTTGGAGGTTATATTCCAAATCAAACCTCGGATACTAGAGGAATAATTTCCTTAAGGGGACACTGTGAATTCAGTGGACTTGATTTTCTTCCTAAAATTTCAATAAGAGTATTCCAGATTCTGGTACGTTTTTACAGATTAAATTATTTTATTTCTGTTCATCTTATTTACTGGTTATAAAAAATTCAGTTACTTGTCTTTCTGAATGATTTATTAGAACCAGTAATTTCTGATTTTATAACACAGATTGGAAACAATCTTAAGGAAATTATTAAATCTGTGTTTCTGGTGGAGACAAAAATCTTTGTGATTTTATACTCCTTTAAGTCTGCAATTATATTTTATTGCTTACTTATATTGTATCAATTTTTGTTTATCAGAAATGGAAAAACACTGGTGTTACAGTGGCTGTTGCTGCACCAACCCGACCTCTTGTATCACAAGCAGAGAAACCGGGTAAATTCACAGGTGTGAATTTAAAAGGATGGCAGCAACGAGTATTTTTCTGGCTTACCACTCTTGGTCTGCAGAAATTTACAAGTGAAGATACTCCAGTTCCTGCTGATGATATGCCAGACAGGGAAAAATTTATGATTGTTGAAGCATGGAAACATCAGACTTCCTATGTAAAGGTTACATTTTGAGTGCTTTAGAGGATGACTTATATAATGTCTATAGTGCAATAACAACTTCAAAAGAGTTGTGGAATGCACTTGAGAAGAAATATAAGACAGAAGATGCATGCTTGAAAAAGTTTGTGGTCGCAAAGTTTTTAGACTATAAAATGACAGATAGTAAAACTGTTGGATCACAAGTGCAGGAACTTCAACTTATTCTCCATGATCTGATTGCTGAAGATATGGTAGTAAATGAAGCTTTTCAAGTGGCTGCAATGATCGAGAAGTTGCCTCCTTCGTGGAATGATTTCAAGAATTATCTAAAGCACAAGCGTAAAGAAATGAAGCTTGAAGATCTTGTGATTCGGCTCAAAATTGAGGAAGATAACAAAAATGCCGAAAAGAAGTCGCGTAAGAGTTCAACAATCGTTGGAGTTAATATTGTTGAAGAAGCTCCTACCAAAGACAAAAAGAGAAAGAAGTCCAACGGGCAGAAGTCAGAACAGGCCAAGAAGAAATTCAAAGGCAACTGTTATAATTGTGGCAAGGCTGGTCATAGATCTTCTGATTGTCATGCTCCAAGAAAGGACAAAAACAAAGGCAAAGTCAAAATCAAGCAAACATCGTGGAAAAAATGGAAGATGCAGATGACTTGTGTGCAATGATATCGGAGTGTAACTTAGTTGGAAATCCCAAGGAGTGGTTTCTCGACTCAGGTGCCACTAGACATATTTGCTCTGCAAAAGAAGCCTTTGCAACATACACTCCTGCTGAGTACGATGAAGATTTATTCATGGGAAACACAGCAACAACAAGGATTGCAGGAACTGGCAAAGTAATGTTAAAAATGACATCCGGCAAAGTGTTGACTTTAAACAATGTTCTGCATGTCCCTACTATTAGGAAGAATTTAGTTTCTGCTGCACTACTCGTTAAGAACGGCTTTAAGTGTGTCCTAGTTAGTGATAAAGCTGTAATAAGTAAGAATGAAATGTTCATAGGAAAGGGCTATCTCAATGAGGGTCTTTTCAAACTAAATGTAATGGTTATTGACAGTATCAATAAAAATTCTTCTTCTATTTACTTAGTGGAGTTAAGTGATTTATGGCATGCCCGTTTGGGACACGTTAATTACAAAGCCTTGCGAAAATTGGTTAATTTAGAAGTATTGCCTGATTTTAAATGCGATAAGTCGAAATGTGAAATTTGTGGAAAGTAAGAATTTGTTAAACATCCTTACAAGTCTGTTGAAAGAAATTCTAAAACTTTAGACTTAATTCACACAGATATATGCGATATGAAGTCAACACCATCTCGTGGTGGAAAAAAGTACTTTATAACTTTTATTGATGACTGCACTCGATTTTTTTATGTATACTTGCTTAATAGTAAGGTTGAAGCAATTGATGCATTTAAACAATACAAAAATGAAGTGGAAAACCTATTGAATCTAAAGATAAAAATGATTCGGAGTGATAAGGGTGGAGAATATGAATCTCTTTTTGCAGAGATATGTTTGGAATATGGTATTATTCATCAAACTACTGCACCTTATACACCACAGTCAAATGGTTTGGCAGAACGGAAGAACAGAACATTAAAGGAAATGATGAATGCTTTAATGATCAATTCTGGTTCACCGCGAAATCTTTGGGGGGAAACCATTCTTACAGCTAATAAAATACTCAATAGAGTACCCCATCGAAAAACACAATCAATTTCATATGAGTTGTGGAAAGGAAGAAAACCCAACTTGAAATATTTTAAAGTGTGGGAGTGTTTAGCCAAGGTAGAGGTTCCTTTACCTAAGAGGGTTAAATTGGACCCAAAACAATAGATTGTGTCTTTATTGGATATGCTGTGAATAGTAAAGCCTGTCGATTTTTGGTTCACAAATCTGATAATCCTGAGATTCATGTTAATACGATAATTGAATCAGATAATGCAGAGTTTTTGAAAACATTTATCCGTATAAAACTGAAAGTGAGTCAACAAGTGAAAGATCTAAACGACCACGAGAAGAATCAATGGAAAATATTCTAACTAGTGAGGAACCTAGGCGAAGTACTCGACAACGAAAATCTGTTTCTTTCGGACCAGATTTTGTAGCACTATTGCTTGAAAATGAGCCTCAAACATTTAAAGCAGCTATGTCTTCGTCAGAGTCAACTTATTGGAAAGAAGCAGTCAATAGTGAGATTGAATCAATTTTAAGCAATCACACTTGGGAATTGACTGATCTTCCTCCAGGAAATAAACCTTTAGGATCAAAATGGATCTTTAAAAGGAAAATGAAACCTGATGGGACTATTGACAAATACAAGGCTAGACTGGTAGTCAAAGGGTACAGACAAAAGGAAGGTCTGGACTACTTTGACACATATTCTCCAGTAACAAGGATAACATCAATTAGGATGTTAATAGCACTTGCAGCAGTGCATGATCTTAAAATCCACCAAATGGATGTAAAGACAGCCTTCTTAAATGGAGAGTTAGAGGAAGAAATTTACATGGAACAACCTAAGGGTTTATAGTTCCTGGTAAAGAAAAGAAAGTGTGCAGACTTGTGAAGTCACTTTATGGACTCAAGCAAGCACCAAACAATGGCATGCTAAATTTGATCAAGTAATGTTGGCAAATGGATTCAAGATTAACGAATGTGATAAATGTGTTACATAAAAATGTTATGAATCATGAAGTCATTGTTTGTTTGTATGTTGATGACATGTTAATAATGAGTAAAGAAATTGATGATATAAATGCTACTAAGCGCATGTTGTCCAACAAGTTCGATATGAAAGACTTAGGAGTTGCTGATTTGATCTTAGGGGTCAGGATTATCAAAACTCCCCAGGGACTAGCATTATCTCAATCTCATTATATTGAAAAAGTATTGGATAAGTTCAATTACTTGAATTTCAATGTAGTCAAAACTCCAATTGATTTAAGTTGTACATTTAAAAAGAATGAAGGTCAAAGTGACTCTCAATTGGAATATGCCAGAGTGTTGGGAAGTTTGATGTATATTATGAATTGCACACGACCAGATATAGCATGTGCTATTAGTAAACTGAGTCGGTACACTAGTAATCCGAATCAAACTCACTGGATGGCTATGAAACGTGTGTTGGGTTATCTAAAATGGACACAACATTATGCTTTGCATTATAATAAATATCCTGCTGTGATTGAAGGATATAGTGATGCAAATTGGATCACCGGGTCAAATGATGTAAAATCCACGAGTGGTTATGTATTCATACTTGGTGGAGGAGCTGTCTCTTGGAAATCTTCCAAACAGACATGTATTGCTCGCTCCACAATGGAATCTGAATTCATTGATTTGGATAAGGCTGGTGAAGAAGCACAATGGCTTCGGAATTTCCTAGAGGATATTCCATTCTGGCCCAAACCTGTCGGACCAATTTGCATACATTGCGATAGTCAAGCAGCAATAGGTAGGGCAGGGAGCGTTATGTACAACGGGAAGTCTCGTCATATACGACGTAGACATAACACCATAAGACAACTGCTCTCTAGTGGAATTATCACAATTGACTATGCAAAGTCAAGCGATAATGTGTCAAATCCACTAACGAAAGGCCTAGTGAGAGAGGCAGTTGAAAGATCATCTAAAGGAATGGGTTTACGGCTTAGGACAAGTCAGCATGACGGTAACTCTATCTAGCAGACTGGAGATCCCAAGAGCTAGATTCAAGGAGAAAAACAAAGTTGTGGCTGACGGTTCGACATTGTCAAATAACTCAATCCATTCTCATGATGAAGACAATGTTCAGGAAAAGGTTAAAACTTTAAGGCTTGTTAATGAGGTAATAAAGCTTAAAGTTTTTAATGATTTGCTAAGTTTGGTAGATTTGACCAAATAGTGTATCTACGAGATGACACGGTTAGAAATCACCTATGTGAGTGTGAAGTGGAAGCCGCTTCAAAGAGAATTTATGTCAAAAGCCTATTCTCTATACACTCATGAAACCAGGAGGTGTTCATGGCTGAAACGAACACAACCGTAAGAATCATAAACAGTAAAGGGTTAATTGTGTGACATATGGTTGTCTAGGTATACACCAAAGTTCGACGGTTCAAAGATATCACATCTACCGATTGACCGAGTATATCCGACATATGTTCACTACGGAAAGTCCAAGGGGAAACCTACTTATCCAGATGCAATTAATCCTTGTTTGTAAAGTACACAATTGTTCGTGCATTCCTATGTTATAACTATTCCCCATCAATGTGGGGGGTTATTGGGTATGTAGCAAGAACTGATGGGAAATAGAGGGAAGGAGAGAAATTTAAAAGGTTTAGAACTTGAAAGGTTGGGAACTTGAAAAGTCCTCTAATGCTTTATTGAAAAAAGGCAATAGTCCCTCATCGGTAATGGAAAGGAAAATAGGAGTGCTTAAATAAATAAACACTCCTATTAATTGTTAAAAGGGTTGGAAAGAGGGACCCCCCTCGCGCCGTCGTTGTCGTCGCTCGCTCGCTTGGGCTTGGGCTTCGGCTTCGGCTTTGGCTTTGGCAAATGATCGATCGAGAGATAATTTTTTGGACAAAATTTATTTTAATTATTTATTAATTAATTTTAAATGGCCAAAAAATTTTTCAATAAATTAGTTGATAACCGAAATGTTTTCAACTTTTTAGTTAAAACCCGACCCGACTCGGATCGCGCGAGTGACCCGTTTTTAAATTCCGTTATATTCAAAATTTCCCGCCATGACTGTTCTGAAAGGTTGCAACTTTCAGGAACAGTCAATACCATTGAAAGTTTGCAACCTTTCATTAATGGTCGTGTTAATTCTGAAAGGGTTGCAACCTTTCAGAATATTATCTTCTTGCCTATAATACCATTCAGTCTTCAGAATATTTCAACGAATTTTCTGATCTTCCTTCTTCTTAAAATCACATTTTTTATTCGTGTACTTTCCTGCTGTGGATTGATTCGCTGACAGTAGAGCTTTTGGTATCTATACTCTACTGATTAAAATCATTTTACCCTGGGAGGTTATATTCCAAATCAAACCTCGGATACTAGAGGGAAATAATTTCCTTAAGGGGACACTGTGAATTCAGTGGACTTGATTTTCTTCCTAAAATTTCAATAAGAGTATTCCAGATTCTGGTACGTTTTTACAGATTAAATTATTTTATTTCTGTTCATCTTATTTAGTGGTTATAAAAATTCTCAGTTACTTCGTCTTTCTGAATGATTTATTAGAACCAGTAATTTCTGATTTTATAACACAGATTGGAAACAGAAAGAACTACGCGTATGTGATTCTCATTTTAATGTGATACGTAGGCAATCCTTATTGGATTCGATATCGATTTTTTTGAAAAGTAAAAAAAATAATTTGTGCACATTTTCTAAGACATATATGCACGAAATATGAGTACCTGACTCTCATTTTAATGATATACGTAGGCAATCCTTCTTGAATTCATTATCGATTTTTGTTGAAAAGCAAAGAAATAAAAAAATAGTTTGTGCCTATTTTCAGAGACATATCTGGACGAATTACGCGTACCTGATTCTTATCTCAGTAAGATAAGTAGGCAGCCCTTCTTGAATTCAATATTCATTCTTTTGAATTCAAACAAAAAAATTAAATGGTTTGTGCATATTTTCAAATACATAACTGGATGAACTATGTACACCTGATTCTCATCTTAATGAGATACGTAGGCAGCCCTTCTTGGGTTCAGTATTATTTTTTCAAAAGTAAAAAATAAAATAAAATAGGTTGTGTATAATTTCAAAGTCATATTTGCATTGAACTACGTACACCTGATTCTCATCTTAACGAGATACATAGGCATCCCTTCTTGGGTTCGGTATTCATTCTTTTGAATTCAAAAAAATATCAAATGGTTTGTCCATATTTTCAAATGCATAACTGCACGAACTACGCGAACCCAATTCTTATTTCGGTGAGATACGTAGCCAGCCCTACTTGGGTTTGGTATTATGTTTTCTAAAAATTAAAAAAAAATTATTTTATGCATATTTTTAAAGTCATATTTGCATGAACTATGCACACCTGAGTCTCATTTTAATATCATGTCTTTAACTTAGTTGGGACCAATGCAGTTAGGAGCATATAAAATTATTTGATATGATGGATAGGACTGAATTTGTGTTAAGCCATAAATTCTGGTGGTACCTCTTATTTGTACTTTTGTGATGCTTGAAAATTATCTTGAACTCATTCAAGATAAGAATAAAACCAACCTCATGGTTTCATGTGCATGGTGTGGAGAACTTTTAGATCAAAATTCAATTGCATTGCACTGTTGATTTAAAACTTGGCCTGAATGTTTTTCGAGGTGAAATCCTGAGTAATGTTTGGTTCGAAAGGATTGTAGGATTTTTTTATCCGATTATGCCTTTCAAAGCCTACCAAATGACATTAATCCCTAGTTTTTCCACTTTGAGCCTGAATACTTTCTTTGAACATCCACATTTTAGCCATTACACTTTTGAATGCTTACATGCACTATCCCCCTCTTGTCCCAACCTTCTGGAGTGCATCAAGAATGTGCAAATTATAAGAGAATATTCATATTTAAAATTTCAAAAGTAAAGATATCGAGTCTCCTAAAGTAAATTAAGCAAAAAAGACTTCTAGAGAAGAAAAAAAAAAAGAAAAAACTTGAAAAAAAAAGAAGAAAAAACTTGAAAAAAATAAAGAAAGATAAAAATACCCCTACATGGTCAGTGAAAGACAAGAGAAAAAATACTCCAACAAAAGAGGAGAAAAATCTAGAAGAAAGGAGTGTAATAAAAGAAAAGATCCAAGAAATGAGGACTTAAAAGAAGTCGAAAGAAAGAGGTGAAATAACAGCAAATAACGACTCAAAAGAAGTCGAAACAAAGGGGGTGAAAAAAAAAGAAGGAAAAAATTTTAAAAAAAATGAAAATTCAAAAGAAGTCGAAAAAGGGGAGGACAATAAAGAGAATCTGACGCCAAAGGCGTATGAATCATTAAAGACACAAATTCAGTGTGACACTCAAGTAGGAATTAAGTCACTCTTATCCCAAATGAATATCCAACCCATCCCTAAGCCTACATTACAAGTCAATGACAAGCCCTACATGATCTCATTCCAAATGTTCTCACATTAGTGGAGATTTACCTAAGGGTGAAGCATTGAACATTCTTGTGAGTGTGAGTGCACTTTGAAATTTTTTCTATAATCAAATGTTTTAAATATGTGTGAAGTGGGACCAGTTTTTGCTGTGAGGGCACTTGAAACATGAGAATTGGTACAAGTCAAAACCTGTGTTTGAAGTAAGATGAACGAATCTTGTTGATCCTTAAGTATGTTTGAGGTATTACTTGAAACTATAAGAATTAACTTGAGTTCAATCTTAATTAGAAAAAAAAGAAAAGAAAAACAGAATGAGAGATTTACCTGCAATCCTAACTGTTGGTACCAATTGTAGTCAAGATTTGACTGTCTCATCACATTTTTTATTTTTCAAAAAGAAAAGAAAAAGAAGTGAGCAAGCACCCACTCTTTAATATTTTTAAACCTTTTCTAGAGTCTTTCCATTAAAAAAAAAGAAATTGTTTTTTTGAGTTGTTTATAATAATAAGTGTCAGTAGGTTAATCTTATATGTGTGAGAGTCCTATTTTATTTCATGGGGTTGCCCGTCCCAACAATGTGGCATGTCTTTTACTTCTAGATTTTGAATATCACATGGAATGTTATCTTATTTTATCATGTTCATATTCTGGATTTTTTACTGATGATCGTCTCAGATTCTTTGTAGTATTCATCATCTACAAGATCGGAACTACAATTGACTTGATTCCTTGCTTAACAGGATAAGGCGCCATGATGGCTTAATCATATACCAGTGTGATTTTTCTTTCTCTTTATAATAAATACTGGGACAGAATTTTCGAGAATATCTCAAAAATTCATAATAAAGATGTTATGTTCAGAAAGCTAAGATTGAAGCATTTTGAGATTTGTCAAAAGTTCTAACAAGGACAGAAGTTTTGAGGAAGAGCTCAAAAATTTTCAACAAATACTGTGAGAAGCTTGATACTCAACTTCAATAATCCATCATCGATTGAATTTCAAAGTGTATAGATATGCATCCGTCAAATGTATACTTACATCCAGGTCTAGTAGAGCATGATGTATTAAAAATTCAAGTTCATCATCGTTCCGAAGGAATTTGGAATGGTAGCATAAAAGAAGAGAGGTCTTGCTTATATACGCGTCGTGGTGATATTGAATTTTGGCAACATATAAAATATCATCCATTACATTCTCGCATCTGTCAATATTTTAAAAATTGTAGATTTAAAGAAATTCTTGATGTAGGATGTGTGCCGTATGACTCCGGATTAATTTTTGCTTTAATTGAAAGGTGGCATCCAGAAACACATACTTTTCACATGCGAGCTAGTGAGGCTACCATAACTTTACATGATGTTGAAAGTTTATTCGGAATGGAAGTAGATAGTGTTTTATCGAAAAGAGGAAAATATTTGTTTTGAAGAGTTTTCGACTTTTTGAGAGTCGCCACTTAATTTTTGAGAAAAATCAAGAAAAACGTCGTTTTCAAAAGACTTAAACAGGGAAAATCATTTGAAAACTTTTAAAGGGGTTCGGGGATTTCTATTAACGTCTTAGGAAGGTTTAAAAGCACCTAAGACGTCCGCTAACATGCGATTTTTCTGCAATTAACTCAATTTGGCTAAAATCTTTTAACTTAAAAAATTAGGATGATAAAGATTTAAAATACTAACTTACGATACGTTATAGCTGTAGATTTTTTTTCCATCTCGTTTTTTTTAACGAAGACATCTCGCCATATTCATCATCTAAACATATATCTTTCATTACAATAGTTATATGTTACCTAAGCGAGTTATTTGCAAAATTGTTAATTTTAAGTCGATAAAACATTTAGAGTCGTTTTGCGTGGATCCGGAGTTTCCTAACCTCAAAATAATGACAAATAAAACAGACAAATAACCAAAGCATGTAAAGTGAGAGAGAGGAAGAGAGATTAGGGTCCAACTCCGGATTTGTTCGCCTTGACCGGGATGGGACCCACGTGTTTTGAATTTTTGACTCATTTCCTTCTGCACATGTCCTAAACTAACAATACAATGATAATAAATAAGTACGAAAATAAAAAGGACAACAAGGGCTTAGGCCCAAAAAATAACAAAACACAACATATGTAAATTAAAAAAAAGCAAAGTGAATTTCTTGATCCGAAATCTTCAACTCCAGCCTATACGTCGATTTTGCGGGCTTGACTCGGAACTGGAAAATTGAGCCGTTGTGGCTCTATCCGAGAATGTGAAGGGAAGGAATGGAGTCCAATGGACTCGAAGGGAGTTCATATGCAACAAAGAAAGGAGGAATCGAGTTAGAATGAGCTAAAAATAAATCTTTTAGAGATAAATATAAACTCTTGTATTTAGGATAGTAAACAAATTTAAAATAGCAAACTTTGTAAGAACATAGTGAACAAATAGCTTGTTATCAACTATCTTTAAAATCTAAAAAAAAACATGCTCATCTACGATTTATCTCAAGTGACAAAGACATGATAAAATCTTATTCCTAAGCTTAAACAACATCAAGAGATAAACTTAGCCTACCAAGAATTTACTAATCAAAGCATTTACCCTCCCTTTCCATTTGCCATTCTTATTTTATACAAACATTTAAATCGCTTTAAAAAAATTAATCAATTTACACCGATTTCTGTATTATTTACATTTAAATTAATTTTTTTAAAAAGCTATTTTTAATCTATTTCTTACATTTTATATATATTCAATTTATACTTCCTAAAATCGTTATATGACTTACAAATTTTTTTTATACATCACCTCGTCCTTTATTTATTTTGATCTACTCATCATGGTTTATTCTATTCAACTTTTTCAATCAAATAGTGCCCATCATTGACATAATACAATTCATTCTAAAATTTAATTACATTCAAGTCATATATCATATCACTCAAGTCAACTACATTCATTCAAACCTTTGCTCCTTTTGACATTTTATTTACATATATTATAGCCTTGAAATTCATTACTCAACATTGTTCAATTTACAACATCTACATTTTCATAAAAAAATATTAATTAATGTCCTTCACTTTTTGTAATTTTTTTTTTACCACATACATATATATATTTTCACAAACATGACTTAACATTCATTACTCCCCTTTGTTTTGTTTTGCTTTTCCTTTAGAAAAGAAAGAAAAAGAATGGTCAAAACCAAACGAACCTAAACTACCGACCGAACTTAGCAATCAGTGGCCCATGTATTTACGCATGAACAAAGTAACAGACAAACCTTTCCAGAGAAGCATTCCTTTTTTTTTTCAATAGAGAGCTTTTCAAACGAATGCAGTAAAGAAATGGACAGCCGTGACTTCAAGTTGGAAAGAAGAAATTATTTTAATTTCCAATACGAACAACAACTCACTGCTAATTTCAGCCCCCTTTCTTAGAACACGATAACCATAACGCCAGAAAGTCAATACACGAACAAGACGGACAACCAGAATTAAAACCATGGAGAACTCAAGCCAAGATTCTCACAATAAAAGATGCAAGACGAACTAAAGAGTAACACGGCATTACAGGATACTTTAGTCAATCGAATGCTTCATCAGACAACAACCATACTATTCCAAAAAAACGCACAAGGGGAGTAGCATAATGACTTCTTTGACGCTTAAGAATACAAAGTCACAAATGGGACATATACTTCAACAAATCTGGACAAAACACAGTCAAGATGATTGACAGATGACCAAACCAAGCTTATGGGGAACATAATGACAGCAAGTTCGAAGAGAACAAGACTACAATGCGAACTTAGATAAACATTTAACTACAAAAAAAAGAGAAAAAAAAGGTTATTGTAATATCTTTTAGAGAAAAACATAGACCGAACACATCGGGCAAACTCGTCTAGAATCACAATGAGTTTTATAAGCAACCAACACAAACAACTTGAAATAAATCAAGGAGCTACGAGTTATTTACCTTGTTGCGGGCAGCAAAGCGAGATAGCACAAACACAGGAATCAACGACTTCACCAACACATTTCAAGCTTCAAGAACTCTTGTGAATATCAACAGGTTCCAACAGACCAAGAGCAAGAGAAGAAATGCATATTTTAGACGTATGTTTTATGTGGGTGTCTTAGCACAAGTAGTCTTCTCTCTATAGATTCTCACCAAAAATCTTCCACTGAACCTTTCAATTTTAATTAATTTTTTTTAAAAAAAGAAAACTCTTCTGCCCTTTTTTCTTCTTCTCTCCTACCTCCTTTTTTAACAGTGAACAAGAGAAAAATATATATGAGGGCGATTAGGGTTCGAATATTGGAGGGAAAAGAGAATATCCTTTTGAGAAAAGGCTCACTTTTCAATTTGAAATTCAAACAACGTTTTCCACAAAGGAGAGACACCCTTCTCCAGTGTTGTTGGTTTTATTCCTGAAACAGAAAAGGGGTGGATGGCGGAGATTGAATTCATGTCCTTGGTAAAATCACGTGGCTCAATCCGAGCCAAGGGAATGAAACGCGTCTGAAAAATGACAGCTATGACCGCTGCCTTTGTATGAAAAGAAAAGCACGTCGGGGGAGAAAGACGAAAAGCATCGTACTTGCTACTACTTTTCCGTCTTGATGTCGTTCCTCGCTGCACCGTTGGATTTTTGTTGTTCACGCTTGTTGTACTCTGTTAAATTTTCTCTTTGGGAAAAGAGGATAAGTTGGGTCGGGTCGGATACAGAGGTGGGGATTTTGAAGTGGGCTGGGGCGGATCAAAAGGGAATCAGGCCTGGGGATTTTCTGGGAATTGAGAAAGGGTCCAAATTCATCTTAAAATTCCAGCAGAAGGGCTGGAAGCTGGGCTTAATTGTGAATAAAATTTGGGCTGGGGATATTCAAAGTGCTAGAAAATGAGCCCGATTTTGGTTCCTCTTAAAATGGACTTAAAAGGATGGATTTATATATATAGACAAGGCCAAATGGGTTACAAATTTGACCAAATTGCTTACTAAATTGAAGCTCAAACTTGTGAGTTTGGCTTAAATTTAAACAAGATAAACTAAATAATCGATCGACGAGCCTCTTAATTTTTTTAACAAGATAAAATAATTATCTTTATACTAACAATTTGGACAAACTCAATTTAATAAAGCATTAGGCGAAATTACATCCTTTTGAAGTGATTTTTGAATATTCATAAAATAACTAATTACATATAAAATTATCTAAAATAAAATATATTACTTAAACTATAACGAGACGAACCAATGAATTAACTATAAACTAAGGATCCAAACCACAAGCTACTAGTTTAATAAGACATTAAGTGTAATTAAAATCTTTTGATACAATTTTGGATATTTTGTAAGATAAATTAAGCGTATTAATATATATATATATATATATATATATATATATATATATATAAGGTATGTGTATATCACTTTAAAGATTATAAAACGGTTAAAACAACTTTAACAAATGCCTAAAAGAAAGCTTTGAATTTTAAAACTTCAATTATCACAATTCGCTTGCAATCAAGAGGCTCGAGAATTAATTATCATCGAGGAGGGTCAAAATTGGGTGTCGACAGATGGTAGTCCTATAATTTTAAATGGAGTTGATTCTTTAGGGATTATAGGTAGACAAGAAATGATATTTGAAGTAAAAGGATGGTTACCCGATGCTAGTTGTTTTTCTGGTGTTAGTAGATTGTTAACATATAAATTGATTGATCATATTGAAGGTTTGGATGGTATTAATGATCACTCAACTGAGCATGAAGTGCAACAAAGATTTAGATTATATTTATTATGGTTATGTGGTGGATCAATACTTCTGGATAAATCTAATAATAAGATTAATTTTGACAATTTGATTGACATGAGAAATTTAGATTTAATGTCAACTCAAGCATGGGGAGCATCCACATTATCATATTTGTATAATTGTTTATGCCGTTGATACGCTCAAACTTACTTCTTAAATAAGAAGTAAAGCGGTCGTGTCAAGTAAATAACCCAACTAGTGAGGTTGGGATCGTTCCCACGAAGAAAATAGTCTAGACTTAACTTCAACCGATTACTACTATTGTTTGGTCAATGACTTCTTGGAAAATAAAAACAATAAAGGTGGGTTTCTATTTCTAAATGAGTGAAAATAAATAACAAACTTGAAAGAGACACTTAACAGCTTTGAATGTTGGGTTTTAATCAATTAATCGAAGTAACTAGGGTTTACGTGTTCCCCACAGGTTCATAACTTGATAATTCTAACTATAACAATTCTTTCCTAGTATCTTGCATGCAAAGTGATAAGTTATGTATTTCTAAATCCTTGGTCCGGCATCTAGAAAATCTCACTCCGCACCTTGGTCCGGCTACGTGTGTTGCTATCCTAATCCTTATCATTACCTCATATTAAGCATCGTATTCGATATTTGACTAAGTTATTACCTCGTACCAATCAATACTAGCCTATTAGATAGTATACACTAAATCTATGTTAATAATTCTTTTCCTATTAACTACCTCCTTGGTCCGGCAAGTAGCATTAAGGCGAGTTCTAACGTTGGCCATCCGTTAAAAAGACTTCTAAATGAAAGAATTATTAATACATGCAAGACACTATTCTAGAATTGTTATTTTAGTTAGGGTTTATCTCATTATTTACCTATGGTTCCCACAACCCTAGTTATGGAGTTTAGTTACTCATAGCCATAATCACAATATTCAAATATGTTATATAAGAATTCATGTACTTACTTCAATGAGAAAGATTAAAATCCAAAAGTTTGCTTGATTAATCACCAAAAATCACTTGCAAGAATCTCAAAGTAATCAATAATCTCACAAAATCCCAAAGTAATCAATGATCAATAATCCAGAGTCTAATAATATGATGTCTAACAATACAGAGTCTAACTATCCGCAGTCTAACCTCAAAAACGAGGTTTTTCAAACTATTTATAAAAAAAACAAAAACCTAATTAAACAAGGATTCTAATTGCTGGAAATCTGCCAAAACACGGCTGGGTCGACGGACCTCGCGACGGACCGTCGTGGACTCCGTCGTCCCATACTTGTGCAATTTCTTCTGCTTCTCTCTTCGTTCCCCTCGACGGCAAGTATGACGGACCGTCATAGGCACATCGGTCCGTCGAGGGTCTTCGTTCTAAAACACTTCAACTCTTGGAATCTGGGTACTGGGATCACTTCTCTGAACTTCACGACGAACTTGCAGGACGGACCGTCATAGCCACGACGGACCGTCACAAGCTTCGTAATCCCACACTTGGTCAGACTTCCCCATCTTCCTTCATCAGCTGCACTATGTTGCCACCTACGGACCGTCACAAGCACGACGGACCGTCATAAGCTCCGTAGGTGGTCTTTTCTGCATTTCTTCGCTCAAAATCTCCGCATTCAGCTTTGGACAGATTTCCTGCAAAACAAAGAGAAACTTATATAAAAATTAGCACAAAAAGGCTTTTGGACACACTAAACTTAAGGAAAAAGTATTAATAATACCGTGAAACCACGGTATATCAACACCCTCAACTTAAATTCGTTGTTTGTCCTCAAGCGACGCACTATGACTCACTACACAATCTTTGTATAATAGTATCCATGTTTTATCCTTTGCAATCATTTGGCTATCAATCCCGATTAATATCATCAACTCTATGCATGATGTCACTATTAGGCTTGAATATTGTGGGATCAGAACATGATACAGACTCACCATTCACTAACACCTATCCTCTTCAATTCCTCACCGAGGTGCTAACAATTCTGGTATTGCAACTAGTGTCCTCACTTTAAAACAAAATCCTCCCTTTTCAGACAATGATTTTAGTTTGAGTATAAGTATTACTTTTCAACACTCACTCTCAAAACAAAGTCACACTCATTCATACCTTTTGCCATAAGCTTCCCTTATTTTCACTGCCTTAAGTTTGCTATACAACCCTTAGGATCACGATAGGACTTTTTTAGCTAGTAACATAGGCTCGGGGTCAGGTAAGGTATATTTTGGTATACTTTAGTGACTTTTTTCCCTCCTTGACATATCGTCTAAACCTTCCACTTTCTATCATTTTATCTCGCCCAGTTTCTCATATTCTTTCACCTTGCTATTTTCTCTTCTTTCTTCATTTGTGTAAGTGACTCTCTTCTTTTCTTGCTTGTATTTCTTGTGTATTTTTATTTTTCTTTACTTTTCTTTTCATCTAATTTTTGAGTCACTTTACTTTTGTTCTTTATCTCTCTTTGTTCTTTCAACCCCACTTTCCAGAGCATTCCTCATAGTAGCCACCCTCAACTCATGGCTTTGCCATGAGTCAAGGTACACAATACCCAAAGTTGGGTCAGGGCCATAACGAAGGTTGTTTATGCATTAGCCACCCTCAACTTATGCTTTTGGCAAAAGCTGAGGTGCACATGTCCAATGAGGGACCAGGGCCAACACATTGTTCCTAGAAAAGATCAGTTGGGGTGAAAAAGAAAGGTCAAATTTTAATCTCAGATTATTTGGATCAAAGAAGGATAAATTTCATTTGGTTTCTTTTATTTAGGCTAGAAATGGGCTATATTGAAGAAGGGCCTATGATCCTTTCCTAATTGTCTATTACAACTTACTTTTAGCAAGACTAACCAGGCAAGTTCTAGCTCAGTACCAATAGTGGACTATTCAAATTTCCTCACACTCACTTGACATCTCATCACTATACCAGATTATCAGACACCTAGTTCGAATTTAAGACTTAGGGTAATGCAATCGTGTAACTCTATTTCATGCTTTGAGCCACACAATTATCAGTTACTATGCCTAGTCATGCATTATTTTCCAGTTTATCAGGATATCATTTTAGCCATCATGCTTCAGACTTAAACTATGTACAAAAGATATAAACATGCCGGTTCAACAGAAAAAGTAATCAGTCTTTTAGGGAAAAAGGACACTGTCAAGAAAACCCCAAAAGAGGATAGTGAATTGGGCTACTCAGACTTCACCCTAACACTCACTATCCATTTACCCCACCCCCAACAAAAAAACATGCAATTGTCCCCAATGCATAAAAAAATGTAAATACTAGAGTGGTAGGTGAAGCAAACCTGTGGCGCAAAGCGCCGTCGATCAGCAAGATGGTGGGTCCGATTCCCCGAAACCCATGTCCTCTGCAATCTGGACACCCTCAGTGGTGTCCTCAGCAACATCCGCACCATCAGTAGTGCCTCCTGCTATCTCCACAGTGCGGGAGCTAGACGCCCCAGCTGCTAACTCAGATGCTCTCAGTTGGTGCGCCTCCTCCTCAGCAAGGGAGGCTCTCCTCGCAACCTCTATATCTCGGTGCTCCTTCTTCCATGCTCGCGCCTCTTCCTCTACTCGACCCCTACGCCTCTTGGCACTCTCTTGAGGGGAGGTGGTGGAATGTTAGAGGTAGCAAAAAGGGCCCCCAACACGGTGTCCTCAGCGGACTCGACAGAAGGGGCCTCAGACTCCGGCACCCTAGCCTCTAAGATCGTGTTGATGTCTGCACGAAGACCGTCGACTGCAGCCTGAAGAGTTGACACATCTACCGGAGGGGCTGGTCGAGCTAGCACTCTCAACTCAAAGGCGTCTAGGCGCTTGTTAACCTCAGCGATCTTCCGCTCTGTAAACTGCCTCATCTTCCTCTCTAGACGCTCTTCGGACTCAGTAATCGACTTCTGCATCCACAGTTGGATATGATGCATAAGAGTGGCCATTTGTGCCTCTAGTTTTTGGACCCTTGCAAGGGGGACCAATGCCGGTGGAGGGGCTGTGCGAGAGGAGCTCAGGGTTGTGCTACTACCCGGGATAGACTCGACCGGGGTAGTGTCAGTGGACGCCTGTGTAGCTGTGCAGGCCTGGGATACCGTATCAGCAAGATCATCAGCAAGTGGAGGCAGCTCTGGACGGGGCCCTCTGCGTGGAGCTAACTCATTGGGCTCGTCTCTGATGAGGCCGACATCTACAGTGCTCTGCGGGGTCTTAAGCTGATCTACGTGCCATATAGGCACACCTATGGACCTGCAAAGGGAAAAGATTATGCACGGGAAAGGGTAGGTAGTAGTGACCTTAAATGTCCTCTCGTGCATGACTGCCTAGAGAAGCCATGCGAAGTCCACCTCGAATCCGGCTATCATCGCCGCCATCAACACTGCTCTATCCCAGGTAACAATGTTATCAACAGCTGTGGGGGAAAGGCAGTGGCGGACAAGAAGCCACAAGAATTTTGCTGTGAACGTGAGGTTTGCCTTCTTGATGGCCCCCTTCGGCTCAGTGACCCAATCGGCACCCTCTCCATCTATTGATAGGTGTAGGGCCATCTACCTCTTGGTCGTCTTTCTCAGTGCTTGCTCGCGCAAGAACTAACCATCCTTTACTATCTGCCAGCGGTAGTCAAACTCGACAGTGAGGGGGATCCGAGTAGCATCAGTACTCTCACCGTATAGAAACCGGCGGATAGCTGGCAGGGAAATGTCAACCTGCACACCCCGGACTCGGACCTGCTCCAGTGGGGCCTGTTTAGCGGGGGCAGCCCGCTTATCGATTTGTGATCGGAGAGTAGCTACGTAGGATGCGTAAAACTCTCGGACCATTTCTTCGTTGTATCGCCACAACGGACGTGCTGTCAACTCCAAGCGATGCCTGGTGAAGAGGTTGTGGATCTACAGCATCATCGGGAGACTCCTTGTAAGTACCCTCCGCTCCAAAGTGAGTGTCCGAGTCATTACTCCTTTATCAGTCAGGAACTTGGCATCGGAGTAGACTTGAAACTGCCCGTCGACACACCACCGATTGGGCTGGTCAGTGGCTGGAGTGGGGACCTGAGCTGGTGAGCCGGATGTAGAGTCTGAACTGACAGCCTCATCAGACGAGGCCGACGTTGCAGCAGTGGCGGGTGCGGGAATCTCAGCAAAGCTAGAGGCTTCCTCGGACCATGATACTCCTAAGGATCCAGACGCTCCTTCCTCATTTGTGGCTGATCCAGAGGGTGTTCCGGTCGGTGTGCGCTCCTCATCAGACTGGGAGGCAGTGACAACACCGGACGCCACCTTTTTGGGTGTGGCTCTGGGAGCACGTGCAGCACGGGAAGGTGTGGAAGTGCCTGGGGGCACATACTCAGGGTCCCGCTCATCATGAGAGCCGATGATCATGCGTGCAGATGGGGCGACAGACTTTGATCGCCCGTGTGCGTAGGTTCGGTCTTGCTTGGGTGCCATAGTAGATAGTACCTGCAAAGGATCACTATTAGTACGAGTAGTGGCAAACAAGACAAGCGAAACAATACGAAATAAAACAGTGAAAATAATATGTAATTGCTGTAGAAACATTGACACACGACGGGCCTGGTGACGGCTCGTCGTGACTATGACGGACCGTCGTGAGGGCCGTCGTGTTTTACTTGGACTATGTATATATAGAGAACCCTGAAGGAGGGTCTCTGACTAGCATGACGGTGGGTGCAGAACGGACCGTCACAGGTGCGACGGTCTGTCGTAGGTGTCCGTCAGTGGACACTTGAAAAAAATATGGAGACCTTTAGGAGAGGGGTCTCTGACCATCATGACGGTCATGCAGGACGGTCCGTCGTGGGTATGACGGTCCGTCACATATGTCCGTTGTAGGACACATAGAAAAAGTGAGACCCTTAGAAACAGGGTCTCTGACAACCAGAACGGTTGTGCAGTACGGACCGTCGTGAAGACGATGGTCCGTCACATGTGTCCGTTGGGACAGGGTGTTAGGGCTTTTGCGACTGACCCTACGACGATCCGTCGTGGGTACAACGGTCCGTCATCGGGGTCTCGTTCTGAATGACAGTGACAGAACTAAGGGTACCCTATGCATCCCCGATGAACCCACATCAGCCTTGTAGTGTATTGGACCTACATGTGTCTAACCCAACTACCTAGGAGACTAGCAATGCAAAAGCACTTATGTCTAGGGTGGTAAACATGGCACTTTCGAACATTTGTGACCTAGATTAGAGAGAATCATCTAAAGTAAACAACATACGAAGAGGAACTAAGCATAATACTAACTAGTAAACAAAAAGGTAAGATAAATGAGTATAAATTTAGAGACACATACCTGAGAAATGGTGAAAAACAAATGCACAAGTACTTGATGGCAAGGTAGATACTCACAGCAGCAGTTTCCACTAGTAGATAACACTTTAGAGCTTTGGGGAATTGTGAGAGGGCAATGATTGGTGGTTGAGAGAATGTGGAAGTTAAAAAGAGAGAGTAATGGAGAGATATAATGAAGTAATGGGGGTGAAATGAGGGGTTGGGGAGTTTAAACGGTCTGATTTTGAAAAAGGGTCCAGGCGGGTCGGGTCGGGTACACCTCATTAATCACGCGACGGTTCCCCGACGACGGCCCGTCGTAGTTGTGACGACCCGTCGTTGGTTCCGTTGTGTGTGCCCTAGTTTCAAAATAACAGAAAAACGTACCTAGTACGACGGATGCATACGACGATCCATCGCAGGCGCAACGGTCCGTCGATGTGTCCGCCAGTGACTGCTGCAGAGTAATTTTCTGCAGAATTTCCTGGTGATGTGCCTGCAAATTTAAAACCCATTAGTAGAAAAAATGCTACCATTACTAAAAAGATGATAAGTATTGGGTTGCCTCCCAACAAGCGCCTGATTTAATGTAGCGGCACGACTGGGGACACTTGATTACTCAGACTTCATCAAGATGGTATGCCTCTATCGCTTCATTCCCCGATGCTTTATGCCCAAAATAGAGTTTTATTCTATGTCTATTCCTCTTAAACCGCACTCCCTCCTTGGCTTTTAATTCAACTGTTCCATGAGGGAATACTTGGGTAATCAAGTAAGGGCCAGTCCATTTGGACTTGAGCTTGCCCGGAAGAGAAGTCACCCCAGAACTCTCTACAAGCACCAAATCCCCAACCATAACTCTTGTTTTGCATTTTTCTGTTCAGTCTCCTTCTTCATCTTTTCTTTGTGGACTATGGCAGATACCGATTGGAGCTCACCACTCTGCCTCATGGTCCTACAAATGTTGAAGGTCGCTTCTTCATTATTTAACCGAAATGTCATCTGTCCCTTCTCCATATCAACTAATGCTCTACCTGTAGCAAGGAATGACCTCCAAAGAATAATAGGCACTTCAAAGTCGACCTCACAATCAAGAATAACAAAATCAGCCGGAAAGATGAATGACTCCACTTTTACTAGCATATCATGAAGTATCCCTATGGGCCGTTTCACTGTCCGATCGGCCAATCAGTAGCCGCATCGCAGTGGGTTTTGGATCCCCCAAACCCAACTTCTTGTAAATTGAGAGGGGCATGAGATTTATGCTTGCCCCAGATCACATAATGCTTTCGCAAAATGTAATGACCCAACTGTACAAGGAATAGTGAACGCACCCGGATCTTCTTTCTTTTGTACTAGGGATCTTGTGGCAATAGCACTACAATGCTGCAATCTATCATCATCCTCAAAAGTGACCGATCTTTTCTTGGTGACCAGATCTTTCATGAATTTTGCATAACCGGGCATTTGTTCTAGAGCTTCTACCAAAGGGACATTGATAGAGAGCTGCTTCAACATTGTTATGAAGCGCCGGTATTTACCATCCTCGGTCTTTTTCACTGATCTCTAAGGGAAGGTTGGTGGTGGCCTAGGCATGGGAATTACCTTGATAGGTACTTCTGCATCTTTTCCATTACTTCCCTCTGCTTCACCACTACCCTTTACCACATTCTCATTATCCTTTGTCACATTTTCCTCAGTAGATGGCATAGGTGGGTCAATGGTTTGCCTACCACCCTGAGTAGTGATTGCCATACAGTGAGCATCATTCTTTGGATATTGGACAGTGTTGCTAGGAAGAGTGCCCGGTTGCCGTGTGTTCACTGTCGCAGATAATTGAGCCACTTGCAATTTGATCTGTTTAATTAAAATTGCATGTGTATCAACTTTTTTCCCAATACTAGCTAAATCACACCTCAACTCTTTAATGTGTTCATCACTAGTGTCGAACCTCCTCATCATTTTGTGCAACATATCCTCAACTCGCGCCATACTATCTCCACCATCCCTATGAGTAACTTCACGATTTTGAGGAGGGACATAGGGCCCATTCCTGTCGTTTCTATTAGCATAGTTACTCCTGTTAAAGTTGTTGTCGCGGTTGTAGTTTCCATCACGATAATAATGACCCTCACGGTTGTAATTACCATAGTTCTGACCTTGGTTCCCTTGACCTTGGCGCCAGTTATCCTGATTTGAGCCTTGGACACTTGGTCGGAAACCCCCCGTCTGCTCATTCACTGCATAAGTGTCCTCCGCATAATAGCACTCATCATTAGGAGGTGGTGGTTTAGCCAAGTAGTTGATTTCATTTATCTTTTCTGCACCCCCTATGACATGTTTTAGTACCAACCCAAACTCGGTTCTCATCTGAGCCATTTCTTCACGAATCTCATCTATGGCTGGGTTGTGAGTGGACTGCACTGCAAAGGTGTTTCTCCCTGTATCGGACTTCCTAGTACTCCAAGCTTTGTTATTTCGGGAGATTTTCTCTAATTTTTCTGCAATCTCAGCATAAGGGCATTCTCCATAAGATTTACCTGCTATAGTGTCCAACACCGCTTTATTGTTATCATCCTGTCCCCGATAGAAGTATTCCTTCAGTGACTCATCATCTATACGGTGATTTGGAACACTTCTCAAGAATGAGGTGAATCTATCCCAAGAACTACTAACTGACTATCCTGGTAGTGCCACAAAGTTATTCACTCTGTCTTTGTGGTTTAGTTTCTTGGAGACTGGATAGTAGCGTGCCAAGAAAACATCCCTCAATTGGTTCCAAGTAAATATTGAGTTGTATGGGAGCTCAGTGAACCATATAGCAGCCTCTCCCGTCATTGAGAGAGGAAACACTCTGAGACCTATTACATCTAGATCCAAATCCGGCCTCCCCACACAACTTTTACACACTGCCCTTACCTTAGCTATATGGGCATGTGGATCCTCAGAAGGTAGCCCTGAAAACAAACCTCTGGCAGTGAGCATTTGTATAAGGCTACTAGTTACCACAAAAGTGTGGCATGTGGGTAGAGGGGGTAAGACAAGTGGCCCATCTGAGTCTGCTATGTTATCATACCCTCTGTAGTATGCTTGGGGCCGTGGAACTGGATTCTGTCCCCTCTGTTGATGTTCACCCGGAGCGTCGGGTAACATCTGACCATGAACATCCACTGGATCTGGGATGTTCTGGTTTGGATCCTCATCATTTATTCCCAAGTTTCGATTCATATTCCTCTCCGTGTATTTGGCATACAAGGAGGATAGTTCGGAAAGGAAATAAAAAACAATAAAACAAAGTAAAATCAAGAAAATATCAACTAAACTATAGTAATAAGTAGAAGTTAATCTAAAAGCTAGATTCTCCGGCAGCAGCGCCAAAATTTGATAATCTCAAACTTACTTCTTAAATAAGAAGTAAAGCGGTCGTGTCGAGTAAATAACCCAACTAGTGAGGTTGGGATCGTTCCCACGAGGAAAATAGTCTAGACTTAACTTCAACCGATTACTACTATTGTTTGGTCAATGACTTCCTTGGAAAATAAAAACAATAAAGGGGGTTTCTATTTCTAAATGAGTGAAAATAAATAACAAACTTGAAAGAGACACTTAACAGCTTTGAATGTTGGGTTTTAATCAATTAATCGAAGTAACTAGGGTTTACGTGTTACCTCATATTAAGCATCGTATTCGATATTTGACTAAGTTATTACCTCGTACCAATCAATACTAGCCTATTAGATAGTATACACTAAATCTATGTTAATAATTCTTTTCCTATTAACTACCTCCTTGGTCCGGCAAGTAGCATTAAGGCGAGTTCTAACGTTGGTCATCCGTTAAAAAGACTTCTAAACGAAAGAATTATTAATACATGCAAGACACTATTCTAGAATTGTTATTTTAGTTAGGGTTTATCTCATTATTTACCTATGGTTCCCACAACCCTAGTTATGGAGTTTAGTTACTCATAGCCATAATCACAATATTCAAATATGTTATATAAGATTACTTACTTCAATAAGAAAGATTAAAATCCGAAAGTTTGCTTGATTAATCAACAAAAATCACTTGCAAGAATCTCAAAGTAATCAATAATCTCACAAAATCTCAAAGTAATCAATGATCAATAATCCAGAGTCTTATAATATGATGTCTAACAATACAGAGTCTAACTATCCGCAGTCTAACCTCAAAAACTAGGTTTTTCGAACTATTTATTAAAAAAACAAAAACCTAATTAAACAAGGATTCTAATTGCTGGAAATCTGCCAAAACGCGGCTGGGTCGACGGACCTCGCGACGGACCGTCGTGGTCGTGATGGACCGTCGTGGACTCCGTCGTCCCATACTTGTGCAATTTCTTCTATTGCTCTCTTCATTCCCCTTGACGGCAAGTATGACGGATCGTCATAGGCACAACGGTCCGTCGAGGGTCTTCGTTCTTAAACACTTCAACTCTTGGAATCTAGGTACTGGGATCACTTCTCTAAACTTCAAGACGAACCTGCAGGACGGACCGTCATAGCCACGATGGACCATCACAAGCTTCGTAATCCCACACTTGGTCAGACTTCCCCATCTTCCTTCAGCAGCTGCACTACGCTTCCACCTACGGACCGTCACAAGCACGACGGACCGTCATAAGCTCCGTAGGTGGTCTCTTCTGCATTTCTTCGCTCAAAATCTCCGCATTCAGCTTTGGACAGATTTCCTGCAAAACAAAGAGAAACTTATATAAAAATTAGCATAAAAAGTCTTTTGGACACACTAAACTTAAGGAAAAAGTATTAATAATACCGTGAAACCACGGTATATCAGTCGTGCATCAATGAAAAAATCAATTGAAGTTTGTGGATTTCTCTCTTTAGTGCAGATATACATTCTTTTTAATTAAATATTTTTATATACAATTAATATGTACTTTTAAATTTAAGTGCATTATAAGTAATGGTGTGTAGATCTGGGCATGGGAAAGAATTATTCCCCTGCAACCATTGTCAAAGCCTCCAAGGACCAATCAACTTGAGGCTTCAACTGCGCTTGCACGTAAATGGACGCGACGTAGAAATCATCAAAATGAGGCACGAACTGTAATCAGTGTGATTAGGGATATACTAGATAATCTAACTGATGAATATGTATTAAATATTATTAGTATTTTAAACTATTCATATTTTATTTCATTATAAATAAAAATATGTTTGGTAGATCTTTAAATGAGGGACTTATGTTTCACAACCCAAGAAAATTATGTGAATAAAATGACATATACATAGATTCTTGTTAGGTCCTTAAAAGTATAATATCTTATGACACAATGGTACAAAAAAATTATTTTGTAAGATTGTTCATTTTCACGTACATATTTTTTTTATTTTTCTGCCAATATTTTTTTTATAATTATCTTACTTAATTATTTTTTTATAGTTTATTTGACAACCTTATTCGGAAGATGTTATTAATGGATTGCTTGAGTGGTGTTGGTCGGGACAACGTGTCTGAATGGCACAGGTGCCACTTATTTATGAAATTTATCGTGAGTGCCACATGATTGATCGTATTGTGAGACAGTTTGGTTATTTACAACATATTCCTGGACCATGTATCCAATTTTTTGAATATCATTTTAAGCGTGATAAACGATCCAAAATAAAACAAGAAGATATAGATGCATTTAACTACACACAATATTTACGGGAACAATGTCAAAATCGTATTCGACCTCCATTTGTAAGTGATCAAACAAATTACTTTCATTGGTACATGAGGCATACCCGCATGTTCATTGGAAATCCACAACATGTTGTACAAAAAGGGTATCAACACATGGCTGGAATACATGAGGCATTAGTATGTATATTATGTAAATTTTAAATTATTATGTCAATCTTTAATAATTTTTTTGTTATTAATATTTATTTATTCATTATAGGCTAGGGGTCATGAAATGCAGTATCGTCGAGCTCGGATGATTGAAAATGATGAAAATCAATCTAATGAAATGAGACAATATATAGAGGAAGTCACCCGTATTTCAATGGAGTCAATAAATGCGGCCTTCCAGGGAATGCGATTGAGCTTTGATCCTGATTACAATCCTCCCACTCAATATGATGAACCACCACCAGTACAAGTATCTCGCCGATCACGACAAACAACACTGAGAGAGGGTGCACGTCGAGGTAGAAGGAGCGCTGGTGAAACGAATTTTGAAATGTGTAAATTTTGTTGTTTCGTGCAAGTTTGAACAAAGTAATGAGATTCTTACGCAATGAGATTCTTAAGCAGTGAAAGTTAGCAAATTTATATTTTCTTTATGTCATAGGTCAAATCAATACTTTTTATGTTAGGTCAAATCATTACTTTTAATAGAGTCCAAATCAATAATATAATAATAGTATAAAGATATCATACTTATAATATTTAAAATGCAGCAAGACAAATTAAATTCATGTCAATAAATAAATATAAAAGATATATCATAATATTAATAACAAGACAATAAAAATACATTTACCTTAAAAACATAGACAAAATATTTAAAATCGAGTAGGACATCGTTCCTTTGTGTGACCAGTCTCCTTACAAACACTACATTTTCTAGTCATGCGAGCTGGAGCTATATCCATATCATTCTTAAGTCGGCTTCTTACTTGCGTACCACTTGTCCACAAATATTCAATATTTGCAATTAAATTAAAAGGAGCTAGTGGCCAATATATTTTATCACCCACTAGGTTAAATGCCTTAGTGTATGTTCGTTTGTAACATTTTGTACTGTAGAATTTACTTACATAAGATTTTGACTCGATTCCGCGATGTCCACAAAATTTGATGGCATGCGAACAAGGCATATGATAATTTCTCCAATTTTCACAAGAACATTTCTTATCATTTGCACTAACCTTGTGGACATTACCACCTTTACCATCATGAACGAAAATAAGAATTTCAAAAACTCCATCACCTGTGTTGTAAGTCATCATATTTGTGTTCCCTTGAGCTCTTTGATAATAATAATTTAATTTTTTTATGTATCGCAAGAGGCCATGACATATTACTTTGAAGTAATGCAATTGCAAGATTGTTTCTTTCGACAAAACGATCAACGAGAGCTTTGAACGTCATTCAAACCATGGCAGTCACAGGAAGCCCCCGAGCTTTTTTCAATAAACCATTATATGACTCAAACACATTTGTCGTCATGGCACCCGTAGATAGAAATGACCGGCCTACAACTTTTGAAACCATCAATGCTCTGTTTAAAAGCCCAAAAAAGAAATTTAAAAATTTGCTCACCTTGCATTATTGTAGAATGATGCTCCCACTCAATAATAGTGTCTGGATTGAATAATTGTAGTGCAACCATGTGTCAAAGTAATGCCTTAAATGAACTTTCAAAATCACCATAAACCATTCGAAATGCTTTTCTTCGACCTTTTTGTGCTTTTCTATAACTAGGAGTATAGTGATGCTTTCCTTTGATAATTTCATGGATCATTTTAAGATTTATGTCTGGATTTTGCATAACATATGTTATTAATGAAGTGGCAATCATGTAATCATTCAAATTGAGATGATCCTCCTTATAGTTATCTGTAAGA
The DNA here is from genome assembly GCA_027704805.1 of Solanum corneliomulleri. Classification (NCBI taxonomy): domain Eukaryota; kingdom Viridiplantae; phylum Streptophyta; class Magnoliopsida; order Solanales; family Solanaceae; genus Solanum; species Solanum corneliomulleri. Next base: position 11,430,309 of record JAKWIY010003056.1, read on the forward strand.
CAAGTATGCGGTTCAACTATTTTTCCTGTCTTTTATATACCGCTGTGAAATCTCTCTAAACCGAATCATCCAACAACACCCTAACTCATGACGCTTGCAAATAACTTTCCAACTTTTACTCTTGGATTGATCACAAAGAAATTCTTTTTTAATAGCAAGACTATATGCTCTTACTGCAGATTTCATTTGCATCTTATTCATAAATAACATACCTTGTTGCATATACAAATTAAATTAATCAACATGAAATAAATAAATAAATAAACAACTACAAAAAATTTAGTTTTCAACAATCGAACCTGACTGGATATGTTTAGGATTGTTTGAATTCCAAAGTGTCGTTCGAATGGAACCGTCATCTCTCGTGTAGATAAACTCTTCTGCATTTTCTTCAGTGTGATCTAAGTATGGAATCGCTTTAGAATGATAATTAATACTTTGATCTTCAACGAATGCATTAGGTGCATTATCCACATTATCATCATCATCATCATACATATCATCACTGTCTATTAATTCATGCTCGGAAGGTTCATCATTGTGCAACTCACCAACTCGTTCATCACCCATACATTATTATTTACAATTTGTGTACAATAATTCACTGAATTTTGAATTTGATCATACCTGTAAAAATAATAATATAAATATATTACATGTAAGAAAAATAATTTTAAGAAATAAAAGAAAACATTACTTTATTTACCTATAAGTTGAATCCAATGAGAAAAAAATTCAAATGATTGAAATTTTGGCTAGACTCCCCCATAATGGCACACATCAGTTCGAAATAATGATCATCTTGAGTAATGATGATGAACATATATATATATATATATATATATATATATATATATATATATATATATATTATATATATATATATATATATATATATATATATATATATATAATATATATATATATATTGTTGTTGTTTATGAAATCGCTACGTGAAAAGCGATATTTAAAAATACTATAAAAAAAAACTAAAATCGCTACACTAACTGCGATTTATATTTAAAAATAATAATAATTTAAATAAAATCCTGCCGCCATTTAATTAACTTAAAAAATATTGGAGAACGCTGCTAGAGCAGCGATTTTATTGATTTTTTTTTAAAAAAAATGGAAAATCGCTGCATGTGCAGCGACTTCACTTTTTTTGGTTAATTTTTTTTTTTTTAAAAAATGAAAATCGTTGCATGTGCAGCGACTTAATTTTTTTAAAGTTTTTTTTAGGCAGCGATTTTAATTTTTTTTCAAAATCGTTGCCTAGGCAGCGATTATCATATTTTAAAAAAATTGAAAATCGCTACCTAGGTAGCGATTTGAATTTTTTTTAAAAAAAAATTCACATTTTGCTAAATTGCTGCAGTGGCATTGATTTTGCTTTTTCCGGTGGAGTAAATCGCTGTTGTTTCAACGATTTTGCCGTTTTGGTTAATATAAAATTTTATATACCATTTTAAAATTTTTGTTAATATTTTATACCCTTTAGGCTCCGGACTCTAGCGAAGGTGTTATCATGACGGGTCAAGATCGTGTCAAAAACCACTTAAATCTTATATGTTGTTGTATATTATAATGAAACAGTGAAAGGAAGATTTGGGCAGATTATTATAATGACAAAAAATAATTTTAATCAAAAATAAGTTATCATTGTTTGAGCGGATTAGGGTATGATAAAGCACCTCTTATAATTTTGTACAATGGTGTATATTTGGCGTATAATATTGTATATCGTGATTTTAAATATTGTTGTAAAAATTCTGTATATTATTGTATATCAAGGTATAATGTTGTTGTTTTATATATTAAAATAAAGTAACAACTATTATTATGATATAATGAAATTGTAGAAGGAAGATCACTTGATATGTGATTTTATGCAGACTGTTATAATGTTAAAAATATTTTTTATCTAAAAAATGTTATTATAGTTTGAGCATATATAATGAAATAGTATGCATATTGTTATGACAATAAAATATATTTTTTTATCAAAATAAGTAGAGGAACTTTTGCATATAACCATCCAAAATAGTTTAAGCACGCTTCATAATTATAGTTTTCTAATTTGAATTCGTAGCTACATACTATAGGGAGGATAGTGGCGAGCGAGATTGGGAGAGGGAGGAGAGAGGCGAGCGAGAGAGGGTAGAGAGTGGAAGAGAGGTGAATTATATATGTATATCGATTAGATAATTTTATATATGTAACTGGTATACATATGTATTTGCATATCTGGCAAGCGAGATTGGGAGAGAGAGGAGAGAAGCGAGCGAGATTGAGAGAGAGGAGAGAGGCGAGCAAGAATGGACAATAATTTGTATGATTCGCATCTTGTTTGTATAATTCGCGGGTACATTTGTATAATTCACATGTTTTTGTATAATTGAGTAATACAAAATCTGAAATTATACAAAAATGATAAAACTCAAAATAACAAATTGATACAAACATAAACACTTTAATCATACAAACTCAAAATCAGCCTGTGATAATAATGCCAAACTATATTAATGATAACTAATTAAGTAATATAAGTTTAATTTAACAACATACTTTTCCAATAACTTATTATAGTTTGGGCGTGTTGGAGTGGTGACAAAACACCCCTTACAATTTATAGAATGTTGTATATTGGGCATATGATACTGTTATCATGATTTTAAATATTGTTGTAAAAAATGTTTTGCATATTATTGTATATCCAGGTACAATGTTGTTGTTTTTCTTATATAAAATTAAACCCTATTAGTTAGGATTTAGAATATAATGAAATAGTGAAAGGAACACCACATGAATTGTTTGCACACTGTTATAGCGATTAAAAAAAAAGGGGCAAACGACATATCTCACAATATCACATACTTTTAAGGTAAAAATTTACCATTTGTCCCTTATAAGTTTATAATTACAAAAATCCATCAAACTGATATAATAATATAAGCGCTGATACATTAATCTGATGCGCGATATACATTGATCGTTAAGTAAAATACGTTACATTTTATATATCTTACATTAATATGATGTACATTTTATACATGATACGTTAAATCTAATGCGCGAGATACATTATTTGATGCTCAAGATACATTAAATTGATGTGTTGATACATTAATCTGATGTGTAAAAATGAGAAATTTCAAAACTTTATAAAACTATTAGGGAAAAATGGTCATATGAGAACTTAAAGGTGGGGTTTTTTGTCAATTATCTAAAAAAAAATTAATAGAAACTAAGTTATATTTTTTGCTAAAACTTGTAATGTAAATTTAAACTTATTTTTTGTAAAATAAATTAGTTAATTGTGTGCTTTTGAAATTATCCTTTTCACTATGGTGCTCAACAGTACGCAAACAGTAGCGTAAGATGTTATCCACAAATATAAAAGGAGTCGGTTCAAAACTGTCTTAGAATTATAGTAGTTATTTTAGTATTTTTTTTTATTATATTGGGGAACTTTCACATATTTCTATTAAAAGATAGCTTAATTATTCTCCATATAGCTTAATTATTCTCCATAGCTATAATTTGATAATTACAATGCATAATTACATGTTATATGAAGGAAAGAGGCGAGCGAAAATGGGAAAGAGAGGCGAGAGGCGAGAGAGAGGGGGCAAAGAGTGGGAGAAAGGTGAATTGTATATGCATATAAGTTAGATAATTGTATATAATGGTATATTATACATATGCATTTGTATATATGACAAGCGAGATCGGGAGAGGGAGGAGAGAGGCGAGCGAGAGAGGGAAGATAGTGGGAGAGATGTGAATTGTATATGCACATAGGTTAGATAATTGTATATTATACATACGCATTTGTATATATGGCAAGAGAGATTGGAGCGGGAGGAGAGAGACGGACGAGAGAGGGCAGATAGTGGGAGAGAGGTCAATTTATATGTACATAGGTTAGATATTTGTATATAATTGTATATTATACATATGCATTTGTATATATGACAAGCGAGTTTGAGAGAGACGAGCAAGATAGGGCAAAGAGTGGGAAATAGGTGAATTTATATATGTATATAGGTCATATAATTGTATATTATACATATATATTTGTATATTTTGGTGAATAATAATAGATATACAAACTCGAAATCAGTCCGCGTAATTCATGTATAATGTTAGTTATGAGTGGTAATTATAAAAAACTATAGCTATGATGAATAATTAAATAGTATAAATTTGCTTAACCGTATAATTTTTCCTATATTTTAAATGGTGTTTCTACTTTTTATTTTGATTCAAAATAAGTATTAGTGTTTGTCGTTATTATGGAGGTATTAATTGTCTTATTTTTAATTTATTTTATTTCGATAAGTAGATTTTTATGTAATGAAGAAAGATATTAAATAGGTAAAAAGTAGATTCTTATTAAATTAATTTACTTTTTAACCCTACAATTGTTTATGTTCTTTATCCATCATATCGAGATTAATAATAGAAGATTTTTTTTTTTTTTTTTGGAATCTGTAACATAATTATACTTTTAAAATAATTAATTTTGAAGGAACAAATTATTCAATTCTAGTTTAAATACCGTATATAGATAAGTAATTTGAGACATTTTCTAAAGTAATGTGAATAGATAATATGAGATACATGGTGTATTATTTAATGAAAAATAAATAAAAATATTTCTTATTTTGCACAAGTGCATAGATTTGTTACCAACTTGTTTAGGTGGTTGTTACTTATTCTATTGTATTCTATTGTTCGATTAAATAAAATATTTATTCTATTGTTATTTAAATAAATTTTATTTTATTGTATTGTTGAAATCATTATTAGATATCGATAAAAAAAAGTCTCATTTTGTGTAATAATTGTTTAGTATGTCGTTACCTTTTTTAAATTTTACTTATTATTTAATAATCCTTCAAATTTTTAGTGTGTGGTATTATAAAATGACCAAAAATGATACCATCTATTTAAGTATAGGATTAATTAAAATGGGATAATTGTATATAATATAGCAAACTAATAACCTAAAATAAATGGAGTAGCTACGGTTTGATTTAATTGTGCTCCATAGCAAACGTTACCCAAAGTTTGCCAGTCGCCTCTCTCCCAAAAATCTCGCTCGCCACTCTCCCATTCTCGCTCGCCACTCTCCCTCTGCTCGCCTCTCTCGCTTTATACACAGAAGTGTATAAATTCTGTTTCTGTTTTGTATAAAGCGAGAGAAAATTGTATATACAAATGCAAAAACATATATCTTCGTGCTATACACTTAATTATACAATTTACAATCATTTTACTTTTATTCAATTGTAGACAAATGCAAATTTTATACAAATATTGTAGCAAAAACGGCAACGAATTATACAATTGCAGGAAATACAATTTTCTCTCGCTTTATACAACAGAAGTGTATATATTGTGTTTCTGTTTTTGTATAAAGCGAGAGAAAAACATATATCTTCTTGCTATACACTTATAATTATGCAATAAACATACATTTTAATTCGATTCAATTGTATGCAAAACAAATTTTATAATAATATTGTAGCGAAATAGACAGCGAATTATACAATTGTGCATTATACACTTGCAGTGAATAAGATAGTGAATTATATAATTGCAGCGAAATAGGCCTGCGAATTATACAATTTAGGCCAGCGAATTATACAATTGTATATGTATAACGAATTATACAGTTTTATGTTTGGTATGGAGCGCAATTATGCAAACTTTGCTATAGCATACAAATATGAATTTTTTGTTTGTTATATGTGAAAGTTGCCCATCAAAATAATACGATACAATACCATACGATATGCTACATTATTAATCAATGCATAACAATCATCTAAACAAAGTGTAAAGGGTCATGTGTCCAAATTTAAAATCTCACTTATAATGAATCAGTGAAAATAGTCTCATATTAATTTAATTTTTTATTCAATATATTTATATTAAAGTTCAATTAATTCAAACTCAGTATTGTATGACCCTTTTATAGAAGCGTAAACAACACTCATAACAATAATAATTTTATATTCATGACTCGAATTCGATATTTGTAATTAAATATGAAGAAATTTTCAACTATCTCATCAATTATTGGTGATGATGAAAGTAGTAATGAATGATGATGAAACATAAGCATGGTACAGGTCTACTAGAATATAATTAAGGTGGAGCCTCAAGTTCATTATTTGGATATGATTGAATGAGACATTAATGTTCATAAGTTCTCTACAATAATGTAATGTGCTTTTATTGGGTAATCCATTCATCTTCTCAGACTTTATATCCAACAACCCATCATTTAATTTTGACATTTATTTTCATCTCCTTTTCCCTAAAGCAAGCCCCACCCATAAAATTTGTTTTCTTCTTATTCTGTCCTACTAGTTTAAATTAAGCCAAAAACACTCAGTTTTGGAGTATCGACTTGACATCTCTTTAAACAAGGGAATATAGTAAGTAACTTGAAATTTAATCATTATCAAAAAGTTAATTACAAAATTAATTTATTAACTTATTTATATTGGGTTATTAGGTAAATGATTGGGAAATGGATTAAAATTTTATAATTAACCGGAAAAGGGCCTAAAATACCCTTGAAGTATTGAAAATGGTACAAAATTACCCTTCATTCCCTAATTGGCTCCAAAATGTCCTTTTCATCCACCTATTGACTCCAAAATACCCTTATCATCCACCTTTGGGTTCAAAATTGAAAACTATTTTAATTGTTTTAAAATTAAACTCTTTAAATATTTTAAAAATACTTGGCGTTCAACTATTGGTTATAATTTTAATTTATTAATATAATTTATAAACCAACCCACTACCCACTCATTACTAACTAAACCTCGCCCAATTAACAAAATCGTCATAAACACTACTAAAACACGATGAAATTATAGATTCCTGAAAACATCCAAAATTATTCGAGTCCGAATCGAAGCCCCAATTAAATTTGGGTTGAGCCGCTTATTTAGGAGGACATTTTCTTTCAAAATTGAATTAGAAATTTTTGATTAAAGGTAAAGAAATAATACATCCCGAATTAATTTATGCACTTTTTTAAAATATAATTTATAAATATTTATGATTTATTTTAAAACCTTTAATATATTATTTTGAAAAAAAAAGTTACCTATGAAGTAACATCACATAATTGAGACGTAAGAATAATTAAGATGAACATAGTCAGACTTTTAAGTTTATGGTGATTTTTATTTAGCCACTTGACTGTATGATAATTTAATTCTATAATTTTTAAAAACTCTCAATTGACAGTAGCTTGCTTTAATAATGTGACGTGTTTATTAATTTATAGAAATTTAATTAGTAATGGGTGGATAGTGGATTGATTCATAAATTATACTTATAAGTTAAATTATAACAAATAGTTGAGCGCCACGTATTTTAAAAATATTTAAATAGTTTAAATATAAATCCGTTAAATAATTGGTCAATTTTGAACCACAAGGTGGATTTTGGACCCAATAGGTGGGTGGGAACGGTATTTTGAAGCCAATAGGTGGATGGAGGGTAATTTTATACAATTTCCAATACTTTAAGGGTATTTTAGGTCTGTTTATCAAATGATGGATTATTCGATTTCCTTCTCAGGTCGGGGATGGATTATTCAATTCCCTTTTTGATAATAACTAATCCGATAAAAAATACGATGCTTTCACTTTTATCCCTAGGAATGTAAATATATAAAGTATATATTAAATTATTATTAAGCAATTACTGCAAAAGTTTGATCGGAAACATTGACTCCTTTTGTGAAACTTTAATTTTTTTCTTGGTCTAAAATAATAGTATCTTACAAAATCAATCACAAAGGCCTAAATATTTCTAGATTATGTTCAAGTCTTAAATCTTAGGTCAACGTCATGATTTTCCCACCCATTCCAAATGCTTTGACATCAATAATTCACCTAGAATCATAAATTCCATGGTTATACAAGTAAAAAATAGTCTTCCACGCGCCTCAATTTCGTGGAATCACGAAATATGCTACGTAAGACAAAAGATATGTTGGGTTTTATTTGCCCTGATTTCTTACCATAAATAGGTTTTTCTCTTAGGAAAAGGTTTTGGATTGACTAATTCTTTTTTGGTAGGAAAAGGTTTAGAACTCTATAAATAGAGGCATGTTCCTTCTAACTTAACCAGCATTCACAATGTAGTCTTAAAGGCTTTGAGAGTTTTGGTTAGAGGGAGAATTTATGGGTCACAAGTTGGATACGTTATCACTTGTGTGAACCTCCTATGTATTCCGAGTGAATTGGTTGAGGTTGTTTCCCTCTGTATTTTTACTCTCATATTTATAGTGGATTGCTCATCTCTTTTGTGGACGTAGGTCGATTGACCGAACCACGTTAAATCTTTGTGTCTTTTGGTATATTTCTCGTTGTCTTCTTACTAGTGGTCTTTCGAGGTTTGCTTTGCTAGCTTCCGCATTTACACCTGCTTATTTTCGGTCCTAACAAGATGTAGCGATTTGAAGTTGACCTTAGTTTAAACTAATGCTCAAAACTAAATCGGTAAGGGCACTTTCAATTAACTTTGTGATTGGGGCATTGTACGACCTTAATTCATAAGTAATGCACTCACATACCAAAAATTTGATCCTAACCCTTGGTGAATAAGATTGGTATACCTTTACCGCGAATATTTTTAATAACGACGAAATAGGTCATCATAATAGTAGAAACAGTTTTTTAACAGTAACCTATCAAGGTAAGGTGGACTTCTTTTCCTTTCATATTACAATTCTTGGAGCTCAACATATCCGGTAATAGGTAATAGGTGTTATGATATGACATTCTTACCATTATAAAAGTGGCTCACATATATTTTTATCGTTATAAAGTTTCTCACACATATCATATTGTTACAAAATTGGCTCACATATATCATTTTCATCTAACGAAAGTAAAAATATAATTTTAAATTTATCTTTTTGATTTTTAATTTTAAGAAAATTCATGTAGAGGTATATATGCCCTTCTAGTAAAGTTTATAGATATATTTGATATTTTTCATGTATGCCTTATTTTTTTGACTTATTTGATCATGTAACACCTTAAAAATCCAAGACTCGTGGTAAAGCCTAACATAGGTGTCATAAAGTCTAAACACTGTTTCTAAGTCCATTTTTAATGAATATAGGTCATTTAGAAGGTTTAAGAACCAAAACGTCCAAAAACGTCCGAGAAGTTGGTTCAAAGGGATGTTACTGTGCCTTAGACTTTTTACTAAATTTTAGGAGTCGGAAATGTACGAAAATGGGTGGAACGGTAGCTAATGGGTGTTTGAGTTATTTCATGATTGAAACGTCTGGTATGACTCCCCAAGGACCAACCAAGGGCCCTCGAGGAGGACCCCTACAGTTTGATGCAGCACTGACTGGCAGTGTGCATCGACGGGGCAGACGACGGTCCGTAAGTGGCTCGACGGGGCGTCGAGGCCACCGTCATCCCATACTTAGAAAGATTCGTGAAGGCCCTTGTTTACCTAGCTACTGTTACTCGCGACGGAAGGGGTTGACGAGGCGTCATGGGCTCGACGGGGCATCGAGGCCACCGTCACCCCACACTTAGAAAAATTAGAGGAAGCCCTCTCCTGCAAAGTCTCTGACAGAGACGACGGAGTGCAAGACGGGGGGGGGGGGGGGGCGGGAGGTCTGTTGACTCACTGACGGACCGTCGATCGTAGCCTCGTCTGTGAGGGTCAAATTTCACTAATGAATTTTAAATGATTTTATTTAATTAATTAAGTGGTTTAGGGGTTAGTTTGTGATTAAAGGGAAACTAATATATTAATTAATCCCCTCTATAAATACCCTTAACCCTCATTAACCTAAAGATAAAACTAAAAAAAAAACTATCTTCCTTCTCTCCTATTTCTCTCTGTACATGAACTCACCATTGAAGGCTAGCAAGAACTAGGGTTTGGTGGTTGGAAGAGGGTGGATTCTTCATCAAATTGTTGAGAAACATTAAGGTATGGGTTCTATTCACCTTTGAGATCCTTTCCTCAAAGGTTTCCTTCAAAATAGATTTCAAAAAGTTGAGTTTTCTTATGGATTTCATTCAATTACGAAATTGAAGTTATGTATTGAGTTGTTAATGAATTCTTAGGGTTGTATTGAGTAGATTTACATGTAATTCAACTAGTTTATGATAATTGTTGATGGTTTGGTCTAATTGAAGAATATGATCCTCTATTCCTAACCCTAGGTAGTGATCTTGACCTATGTGGTATGGTGATCACTCAATTGAGTTGGTTGTTGATTAGATTACTACCCTATAGTGCTATTATTGTTAAATTAATATAAATTATAGGTCTATGATGCTATTTCTTGAGATGTGATTTAGGTTATGAATTATAATGTGAAATTAGCCTATGTATCTTGTGTCAAGTTATGATCTAAAGATGAATCGTGTTATAGAGATACAATTGGCATTGTTATTCTATTGGTTATCATTGTGCTATGATGTTAATCCCCAAGTTGGGTTGAGTTATGAGTTTATGGTAAGACCTTGATGACAAGCTATGAGAAAGACTTGGTAAGTCTTTGAATCACTATCTTTACTTCAAATTGTGATTAATTGTTGTTAAGCCAAGATATTACATTGGAGTATGCCTTATATTAGGATTATAGGGTGGTACGATGTTGAATTGAAATGTCTTGACTATGTTGTGAGGTAGAGTAAGGTGTATGTGCTATAAGGATAGTGAAAACTATCAATGTGCCTTAATATGTTATATGTTATGAAATGCTAATGTGTTAACCTCATTTATATGAATTGTGATAAAAGGACTTATACTTATAGAATTCTTATTGAGCTATTGATGATAATGATTATACAAGGGGTAGAACCTATGGCCTAAATTAAGTTATGATTGATAATTAAAGGATTAAAGACATTTCAAAAAGGGACTCTAGCTTAGCACCGAGTGAACTAGATAGAGAAGTGTCCCTTCCCACATAGGGAGGTAGGAGCACTACATTACTCTTGAGATTGGAGACTATAATGCATGGCGCATAAAAAGGGTTTCAACTAAACCTCCTAGTTCTGGAACTATGTTGCCCCCATAGAAATACTTGTAATGGATCCACGTAGTTGCTATGCTTAATGTTTGGTACTACCTTGGCAAGTAGTCCGCCTTCTTTCGATGTAGGGTTTTATGACAACGGATTCCATATTAGCTCATGTGGTCTATGTCGGTTAGGGCATGATGTTCACAAAAGGTAAACAAATTAAAGGACTTGAACTCTAACTTGGATAACTAAGGGGTCTAGCTTAGTTTAGGTAGGGCATGAGACTCTACCTAGACATTGCATAGTTAGTCTTGAGGGAAGTCTTAGGAGGAGGTTATTGTTTATGTATGATATATATATATATATATATATATAATTATATATATATAATATA
>JAKWIY010003056.1:11441846-11505707 GCA_027704805.1 Solanum corneliomulleri
AAGTTTTTTTGAAAATTTCTATTCACTTAACAATTTTTAAGTTTAATTAATCACACAGGCAAGTGAAAAAATATTTGATCGCTTTTTCAAATACCATATAGTTGTAGAAAATCGAAAGAATCGACTAAAGCCGAATCGAAATAACAAACTTTATATCTTTTAATTTGAATTTTAAATTTAATAAATCGACATAATTTGTTTAGATCTTTTTAAATAAAAAACAAACTAAATCGACTTATCTACACCTCTAAATACAAGTACATAAACCTACAATAACTGATGCATCAAATTAAATGAAATCACATAAAATTATTTGAATGAAGGTACAAAGATACAATATATACAAACAAAAATCTAAAAAATCAATTGAAAATCGCCAATGTAGATTATTTGAAATTTGGGGAAGCATGATCTGGAGGGATATTTTTTAAAAAAACAAATTTCAGAAATGGATAATGTTGAGTGAAATTAGGAGAGAAAAACAGAGGCGTATACAAGATTTTGAGATAATAGGTGCATAATTACGAAAAGATGTATCTAAGATATAAATTTGATCGGTTTAACATTTAGGATTTTATCACTAAATAATTAAAATTTTAAAATTATAGGTCGAAAGTTATTTTTATTCATCTAAACCACTTAGAGAGACGTTATCAAATTTTGATAAGGAAAATAAAACAAGATAAATAAAAAGTTCAAATTTCTAACCTCACTTAGAGAGTTGCAATCAATCGTAATCGTACGATTTGATACTTCATATCCAAATATATTTTTAAAAAATATCACTGATATATATAATTTCAGAAGGGAAGCATGAGTTCACATGAACCTGGTGACCCTCTCCTGAATACGCCTCTGAGTAATAACCATCGAGATGAAACATTAGTAGCTGATGATAATTAATTTAAGTTTTAGCTTTGGTTAATAATTCACCATGTAGATGTTGTTGAGTTACACAATTTTTTCTTAAAAGAATCATTTTGATAATGATGATTATAAAAGCTTTTTTAGGCTACTGTTATTTTTTATTTATTAGTAACTAGTTCATATTAAATGAATTATTGAATTTCTATTATAATCCAATGTGAATTATTCAAAGTTTAAGAAAATTATTGGGATCATTTTACATTGCATTTTTTAGTAGAATTCTTTGAAAATAATATGCCCTCTCCGTCTTTGAAAAATGGTAAAATATGCCCCTAAACTATTCGAAAAGGTCTATATATACCCTCCGTCTAAAGTTTGGTTCACTCATGCCCTCGCCGTCCAACTTTTGGTCCAAATATGCCCTTATGGGCGTTAGGTTCCATGTTGGACATATCCAACTCATTTTTCATTTCTTTAAATGTCACATGGAACTGTCATGTCATTTTGACCTTACCAACTAACATTTATTTGAAAATAGAAAGATATTCGAACTCATAAACACCTAATCCGACCCATAAATCAACTCTCTTTTAAATAAATTATTCGATCAATTTTCAACAATTTTGTTTAATTTTAACTTTTTTCGATAAATTTCGAAAATGAGTAATTGATTAATAAAAAATAGGAAAATATAAAAAAAAAATATGAAATTAACGCCAAAAATTCATAAATAATTATAGTAACCTTAAATTAAATTTTAACACTTCTTTTAAAAAATTTTATTTTATTCGATAAATTTCTAAATGAGTAATTGATTAATAAAAAGTATGAAAAATATAAATAAAGGCCCAAAATTAAAAAATAAATATAATAACCTTAAATTCAACAATTTCAAAATTTTTTAATTTTTATTTTTTTTGACAAATCCCAAAAATGAATTTATTAACAAAAAATATGAAAAAATATAAAAAATTACGCAAAAAATTCACAAATAAAAAATAGGAAAATATGAAAAAAATATAAAATTAAAAAGGTTGTTGAAATTATTGAATTTAAGTTTACTATATTTATTTGTGAATTTTGACGTATATTTTTTATTTTGTTTTCATATTTTTCCCTTTTTATTGATAAATTACTCATTTTCGGGATTTGCCGAAAAATATAAAAATTTTAAAAAAATTGTACAGTGAAATAATAATATATTTATTTGTGAACTTTTGGCGTTAATTTATATTTTTTTCATACTTTTCATATTTTTTATTAATTAATTACTCATTTTCGAGATTTATCCAAAAAAAAAATAAAAAAAAATTGAAGTGTTAGATTTAAGGTTACTATATTTAATTGTGAATTTTTGGCGTTAATTTTGTATTTTTTTTTCATATTTTTCCTATTTTTTATTAATCAATTACTCATTTTCGGTATTTACCGCAATAATAAAAATTAAACAAAATTGTTAAAAAAGGGTCGGATAGTGAATTTAAAAGGAGCTGATTTATGGGTCGGATTAGGTGTTTATGAGTCCGAATATCTTTCCATTTTCATATAAATGTTATGTGGTAAGGTCAAAATGACATGGCAGTTCCATATGACATTTAAAGAAATGAAAAAATGAGTTGGATATGTGTAACATGACAACTAACGCTCATAATGGCATATCTGGACCAAAAATTGGACGGCGAGGGCATTAGTGAACCAAACTTTAAACGGAGGATATATCTAGACCTTTTTAAATAGTTTAGGGGCATATTTGACCATTTTTCCATAAAAAAAAAAGACAACGGAGAAAAGTTGTATTTTTTTAATTTATATGCGAAACATTTTTCTTAAAAAGTATTCCATACTCCAATAATTTAATTAATATGGGCTAGAGGAAGTTACATCTATATCTTTTTAAAGGACAAAAATATAATTGAAAAAGAAAATAATGAATGAACTTTTTATTTTCTAAGGAGTAGATTGATAAATCAAAGGTCAAAGAGTCTGGTGTAACCCACCCCCACCCCCTCCAAACTTTGTTATATAAAGTCAATATATTTCACACTGACAAAGCGGATCACATATAAATTTACTGTTACACAAATAACTTACATATATTCTTTTCTTAACGAAAATTTCTTTAATAATCTTTTTAGGAGTATATTTGATCCTTTTCAAGCTTTTTTCTTTTGAATTTAATTTAACAATTATTTAAAATTATTATTTTGATGGTCAAATTTATTTCTTCACTAATTTTCTAGTAAAATTTTATATTAAAAAAATCTTATACAAGGTACAATAATTAAATTACAATATAGTTCTAAAAGAAATATTAATCGAAGAAAATCTTATTCTTTTTCTTTTTTCATTCAAGCTTTTTTTTTTTAATTTCTATTATACTTACAATAAAAAGAAAGAAAAATAAGAATAAGAATAAGAAACTCAAATAATGATGATCTGTCACTTCCGGGTTTACCCTTAAGACGTAACCATCGTCGTCGTCCTTTTTAAGGACTAAGACTAGCCTCTTAGTTTCATGTCATTACATTCATATGTTGAAAAATGCAAAAAAATTAAAACTTTTATTTTCTCTACTTGGAGGTTTACATAGACCTCTACATACACATAACACATAGCGGGTATACATAGACTCTTCATATAGGAAGGTTACATAGCCTTTTACTTTTATTGCACATATACATATAAAAATATAGAAATAGTCTCAAAGATTGTCTCATCTCATACCATCTAAACGGATGTCACAATATGGGCATAGCCCTTACATCAATTCAACAAGACCATGTATAAGTCATACGAAAGTACAATGTTCAAATAACAAGGAAAGGAATAATAGAGTCAATAAGCTCATAACAAAATCAAAAGCTAGAAGATGACATTGCCCTTGAAAGTTGAGGACCTACCCTACTTGGATGAAAGGAAGAATCCAAGCCTTCAACAACAACGCCTTCCAAACTCTTGCACAACCGAAACCTGAAATGTTTGGCATAAGGGAAGAAAATGGGGCTATTACTCCACATGTACTAAGTATGAGATCTTATGCACATACACAAGCAAAACATGCTAAAAGGGACTTTTTATTAAAAAATGTCATTCTACTCCTTTTAGGGGCTTAATGCAAAGTCAAGTAAGTAATACTAATCAACCAAACATGCTTACTATCTCAACTAGTAACACTTATCCCAACATACTTAGAATCATGATTTACTACAACCCTAACATCAAGGAATAATATCACAAGAATGAATAAGATTTAAACATAACATAATAAGCAAGACAACTACTCACAAGTCCTTACCAAGTCAACAAGTGCAATGACCTAACGAAAATCCATAATCTTACTCAATCAAGTATCCTCAACAAGAAAACATGACCAATGTCCAACTTTACATATCATGACATTTAGGCTTGCACTTCATCTTATATTATCATTATAATCTAAGGCATATTCATAAATGAACTAATCAACATATATATCAACAATATGACATGGCAGTTAATATATATATAGTATTATATATTATATATATAATATATATATATATATATATATAATATATATATAATCCCTTAGGTTATCCAATTAGAGTTCAAGTCCTTTAATTCGTTTTACCTTTTGGGACATCTTGCCTTAACCGACATAGATCACATGAGCTAGTGTGGAATCCGGTGTCATATAACCCACACCGAAAGAAGGCGACTACTTGCCAAGGTAGTACCAAACATAAAACATAGCAACTACATGGATCCACTAGCTAGTATTTCTATAGGGGCAACATAGTTCAAGAACTAGGAGATTTAGTTAGGCCCCTCTTTATTCGCCATGCATTATAGTCTCCAATCTCATGAGTAATGTATTGCTCCTACCTTCCCTATGTGGGAAGGGACACTTCTCTATCTAGTTCACATGGTGCTAAGCTAGAGTCCCTTTTTGAAATGTCTTTAAGCCTTTAATTATCAATCATAACTTAATTTAGGTCATAGGGTCTACCCCTTGTATAATAATCATCATCAATAGCTCAATAAAAATTGTATGAGTATTTTCTTTCATCACAATTCATATAAGTGAGGTTAACACATTAGCATTTCATAACATATTAAGCCAAATTCCATCCTTATAGCACATACACCTTAATATACCTCACAACATAGTAAAGACATTTCAATTCAACATCATACCACCCTATAATCCTAATATAAGGCATACTCCAATGTAATATCATGGCTTAAAAACAATTAATCACAATTGAAAGTAAAACAGAGATTCAAAGACTTACCAAGTCTTTCTCACAGCCTGTTATCAAGGTCTTACCATCAACCCGTAACTCAACCCAACTTGGGGAGTAACATCATAACACAATGATAACTAATAGAATAATAAGGCCAATTGCATCTCTATAACACAATTCATCTTTAGAACATAACTTGAGACAAGATACATAGGCTAATTTCACATTATAATTTATAACCTAAATCACATCTCAAGAACTAGCATTATAGGCCTATCATTCATCTTAATTTAACCATAATAAAACCGTTTCATAGTAATCTAATCAACAACCAATTCAATTGACTGATCCCCATACCGCATAGGTCAAGATTACTACCTAGGGTTAGGGATAAAGGATCATATTCTTCAGTTAGATCAACCATCAACAATTATCATAAACAAGTTGAATTACATGTAAATATACTCAATATAACCCTAATAATTCATTAACAACTCAATCCATAACTTCAATTTCGTAATTGAATGAAACCCATAAGAAAACTTAACTTTTTGAAATCCATTTTGAAGGAACCCTTTGAGGAAAGGATCTCAAAGGTGAATAGAACCCATACCTTAATGTTTCTCAACAATTTGATGAAGAATCCACCCTTTTCCATTCGCCAAACTCTAGTTATTGCTAGCCTTTAATGGTGAGTTCATGTAGAGAGAGAAATAAGAGAGAAGGATGAGAGTTTATTTTGAGAGTTATCTTTAGGTTAGTGAGGGTTAAAGGTATTTATAGAGGGGCTTATTTAACTTAATTAGTTTTCCTTTAATCACTAACTAACTCCTAAACCACTTAATTAATTAAATAAAATCATTTAAAATTCATCATTGAAATTTGACCCTCATCAATGAGACCCTGATTGACGGTTCGTCGATGAGTCGATGGAAGACCCCCCCCCCCTCCATTCTGCACTCCGTCGTATCTATCAGAGACTTTGCAGGCGAGAACTTCCTCTAATTTTTCTAAGTCTGGGGTGATGGTGGCCTCGACGCCTCGTCAACCCCTTTTGTAGCGAGTAACAGTAGCTAGGTAAACAAAGGCCCTCACGAATCTTTCTAAGTATGGGACGACGGTGGCCTCGACGCCCCATCAAGCCACTTACGGACCGTCGTCTGCCCCGTCGATGCACATTGCCAGTCACTGTTGCATCAAACTACAAGGGTCCTCTTCGAAGGCCCTTGGTTGGTCCTTAGGGAGTCGTACCCAGATGTTTCAATCATGAAACAACTCAAACACCCATAGCTACCTTTCCACCTATTTCGTACATTTTCGACTCCTAAAATTTAGTAAAGTCTAAGTCACACTAACATCCCTTTGAACCAACTTTCCGGACGTTTTTGGACGTTTTGGTTCTTAAACCTTCTAAATGACCTTAGACTTTATGACACCTATGTTAGGCTTTACCATTTGTATTGGATTTTAAAGGTGTTACATTATCTCCCCCCCCCCCCTTAGGAACATTCGTCTCCGAATGACACTAAAACTCTTTTAAAGGAAGGAATAGACCCAAGACTAGAAGCCCAACCAATCAACAATATCCATTTAACATAAATCATGTCACTTCAACAAAATAAATATCAAACTCATATTACCACACCTAAGGATCAAAACAATTCATCATGAGACATTTCCTTCTCACAACACTTCTGAGCTCAACATACATCAACATGAGTCTATTAGCAAAAAGTTCAACTTAACAACATGCTACCTATCATTTCATGAAGACTCACCACATCAAAATGCACAACATAACTCAAAGCAAGCAAAAAACAAAATTTTAATGTTTTTTAGCAATACTACAGTGACTTCACTGTAAAACTTACTGTAAAGTTTTCAATAATGCCATTTTTGCAACACTTCACCCAAAAATCAAGAAACACAAATCTTCGTCAGAAGTATATAATTAAAAGGAATGGCTAACCTTAATTCTCAAGAAGATGAAGATAATGGGATTTCATATCGGCCTGGGCCTTCCATGTAGCACCCTCAACTAATTGATTTTTCCATAATACTTTTACGGATACCACTTTTTTATTCCTCAACTTCTTTACTTTCCTATCAAGAATTTGAACCAAATCTTCCTCATAAGAGAGGTTATCCTTGACACCAAGACCCTCAATAGGAAGAATGGACTCGGAGTCACCGATACACCTTTTCAACATAGAAACATAGAAAACCGGATGAACCGAAGCCAATTCACTAGGAAGTTTCAATTCATAGGCAACCTTATCAACCCTTTACAAGATTTCATAGGGAACCACAAAACGAGGACTCAATTTCCCTTTCTTGCCAAACCTAACCACCCCTTTCATCGAAGAAATTTTTAAATGCACCTTATCACCTTCTTCAAACTCCAAATCCTTTCTCCTATTATCGGCATAAGACTTTTGCCGACTATAGGTCGTTTGCAACCGGTTCCTTATGATATGAATCTTTTACAAAGTCTTATAAATCAACTCAGGACTAAGAAGTGACGGCTCACCCACTTCAAACCATCCAATAGGATATCTACACCTCCTTCCATACAAGGCTTCATAAGGATCCATGGAAATGGATGAATAAAAACTGTTGTTGTAGGCAAACTCCACTAAAGGTAAATGTCTATCCCAGCTCTCTTTAAAATCAATAATCTAAGATCTAAGTATATCTTTAAGGATTTGTATCGTACGCTCCGCTTAACTATCCATTTGTGGATGAAAAGCGGTGCTCAACTTCACCGTAGTACCTAACCCTTTTTGAAACGACCTCCAAAATCTAGATGAGAATTGTGCTCCCCGATACAATATGATGGATGAGGGAATGCCATGGCACACAATATCATCTAGGAAGATTCTTCCATAATCCTCTGCCGAATACGAAGACTTGGCGGGAATAAAGCGAGCGGATTTAGTCAATCGATCCACAACCACCCATATGGAATCATAGGACTTTTGGGTCTGGGGTAAACCTACTACAAAGTACATATTGATGTCTTCCCATTTCCAAGTTGGAATTTGGATCTCTTGTAGTAAGCTACTCGGGTTTATGAGTTCGACCTTTACTTGTTGCCAATTCGGACACTTAGCGACAAATTCCGCTATGTCCCTTTTTAGACCTTCCCACCAATATATTTCCCTTAGGTCATGGTACATTTTTGTCGAGCCCGTATGAATTGAGTAGCGGGACCCATGTACTTCTTCTAAGATCTGAACCCTCAACCCATCTACATCGGGAACACATAATCTCCCTTGGTACTTTAACACACCATCCCCCCAAGGGAGAATGAATCATTCAACTTGCCAAGAAATGATTCTTTCAACTCCATCAAGGCTAAGTCAAGGTGTTGTTTGGACTTCACCTCAACCATTAACGATGACTCGGAGTTATGATGAACTACGGCACCCCCATCCGGAGCACTCTCCAACCTCACCCCCAACCTAGCCAACCTATGCACTTCCCTTGCTAGAACCTTTTTGGCTTCATCAAGATGGGATACACTACCCATAGTCATCTGACTTAGGGCATCCACAAGTACATTAGCCTTGCCGGAGTGATAAAGGATACTCATATAACAATCTTCCAACAACTCACGCCACCTTTTTTGTCGTAGATTTAACTCCTTTTGGGTAAACACATATTGGAGACTCTTATGATCGGTAAAACATCCACATGAACCCCATACAAATAATGCCTCCAAATGTTCAAAGCAAACACCACGACTGCTAATTCAAGGTCATGAGTGGGTAATTCCTCTTATGTACCCTTAGTTGCCTTGAGGCGTAAGCTATCAACTTCCCGTTTTACATAAGCACACACCCCAAACCCACTCGGGATGCATCACAATACACCAAAAAACCCTTTGCATCCTTAGGTAAGGTCAACGCCGGAGCAGAAGTAAGCTTATCTTTCAAAAATTGGAAGCTCTTCTCACATGCCTCTAACCACTCAAACTTTTTACTCTTTTGGGTCAAAGTAGTCAAAGGAGACGCAATGGACGCGAAACCATCCACGAACCTCCGATAGTAACCCGCTAAACCCAAGAAACTCCTGATGTCCGTCGGAGTCAATGGTCTAGGACAATTTTTCACCGCTTTCATTTTTTCCTTGGGTCTACTTCAACTCCCTCACTAGAAATTATGTGCCCAAGAAAAGTCACCGATCTCAGCCAAATGAAGACAATAACAAACGAATCTAGGTAATTTTGAAATACTTATTCATTAGGTCCATAAATGCCACCGGAGCATTAGTGAGACCGAAAGACATGATCAAGAACTCATAATGCCCATATCTAGTCCAAAAGGCCGTCTTCGGTACATCCTCCCCTCTCACCCTGAGTTAATGATACCCCGATCTCAAGTCTATCCTTGAAAAGTAACTCGCCCCTTGGAGCTGGTCAAATAAGTCATCAATCCGAAAGAGAGGTTACTTATTCTTCTTGTTGTGTTGGCGGTAGTCAATACACATTCTCAAAGACCCATCCTTCGTTTTGACAAATAACACCAGAGCACCTCATGGAGATATACTAGGCCTTATAAAGCCTTTCTCAAGCAAATCCTTGAGTTGAGCCTTCAACTCTTTCAATTCGACCGGAGCCATCCGATGTGGAGGGATTAAAATGAGATTTGTTTTCGGTAGCAAATCGATACTAAAATCAATTTCTCGTTTGGGAGAAATACTGGGAAGGTCATTAGGATAAACCTACGGAAATTCATTCACTACGGGGACCGACTCTATAGGATAAATTTTGAAATCCAAATCTTGGACTCTTACAATGTGAAAGAGACAACCCTTTGAGTTCATTTTACATGCTTTTAGACAAGATATGATGCGACCTCTAGGAATAGATTTTCCCCCCTTCCACTCAAAAATGGGTTCATTTGGAATGTTAAACCTCACCGCTATTGTCCTGCAATCAAAGGATGCAAAACATGCATGAACCTATCCATACCCAATACTAGATCAACATAAGAAACTCTATTGGGCAATGAAATAGGACAATTTGATAGACTCTTTTAGCAACAATCGACTCTCCCACCGGAGTAGACACTAGAAAAGGCTCATGCAAAATATCGGGTAAAATATCAAACTTTTTAGCTACTAGTGGTGTAACAAAAGACAAAGTAGCACCCGGATCAAGTAAAGCATACACATCAAGTGTAAAGATTTTTAACATACCGGTCACCACGTCGGGAGAGGTCTCTTGCTCACCCCTAGAGCGCAGAGCATAGAAGCGGTTCTTCTTTGGAGCATCACTAGAACCACTTGCTTGAGCTGGGCCACTATCCTTGTCTTGACTCTTCAAGTTTGGATAATCTCTCATTTTGTGACTACTCTTGCCACAAATAAAGAAATTATCCGTCCCCTTAAGGCACTCACCATAGCGCTTAATACCACACTTTCTACAAGTTTGCTTCTCCTTTGGTGATTTAGTACCTTTTTCCTTTTTAAATTTAGGGTTAGACACCCTATCACCACTAGCTCTTGGGAAATTGGTAGGGACTTGATTTGAACCCCACTTCTTATATTTAGGCTTATCTTGTATCTCAAGCCTATTCCTTGAGGATCCTCCATCAAATGACCTAGCCCTTTTAGCATCTCTACTTTTTCTCTTAGCTCTTTCCTCCTCAACCCTTCTTGCATAAATGATAAGACGGGAAATGTTCATATTGTCATATAGCATGGCCGATTGGCACTCCTCTAGTAAGTCTTTTGACACCCCATCACAAAACGGCTCATTTGGTCTCTAGGATCGGAGAAGGAAAATATTTGGACAACATAACAAATTCCAAAGAGTACTCATGAACACTCTTTCCTACTTGGCGAAGATTGATGAACTCCGTCACTTTCTTTTTCCTCATCTCTATAGGGAAGAATCGATCTATAAAAGCTGCCTTAAAGATCTCCCAGGTCACCAGACCACTCCTCAACGACCTATTGTCCCTCCATTCGACATAGCAAGTTTGAGCCACATCCTTGAGTTGATATGAGGCCAACTCTCCCTTCTCACTTGAAGTCACCCCCATAGGATATAACACTTTGTAGACCTCATCAAAGAATTTCTTGGGGTCTTCATCAACCTTAGACCCATAGAAAGAAGGAGGGTTCATCCGACTGAAGACCCTTAGACGGGAAGCCATAGTAGTGACTTGTTGATGAGGATAAAGAGCAACATCCTGATTGGCTTGAGCCGTCATAGCTTGGGCTTGAACCATTACGGCTTGTGCTTGGGTAGTCATGGCTTGGGCCATTTGAGCAAGAACAGCCCTCATCTCCGCCTCCGTCATAGGTGGAGGGTTAGCCGGGGCTTGATCAACATTAGCATTTTTCTAAGTGGAGGAACTTGCTCATCATGGGGAGGAGCTCCGACATTAGAAAATTTCCCTTCAAGTCTTTGATCCGCATCCCTTCGAGTGTTCATGCTTCCTATAAGCACAACAATATGATTAGAAGCAAAAGCACACCATAAGTATACACTATTGGCACGATAAAAGATTTCCAAGAAAGAGAGTGATTCCTAAGCATCATATAGGTTCCTACTCATAAGTGTGACACACTTCACAATTATGAATACAAACCTACATAGACGTGATAGCAAGAGAGACATAACTCAACGATATTCAACCTCATCCTCTGATACCAAGTTTGTCACATTCGATTTTACCCCCTTAGAAGTAACCGGCGTCGTCGTCCTTTTTAAGGACTAAGACTAGCCTCTTAGTTTCATGTCATTACATTCATAGGTTGAAAAATGCGGAAAAAAATAAAACTTTTATTTTCTCTACTTGGAGGATTACATAGACCTCTACATACACATAATATATATTCGTAGGGGTATACTAGACTCTTCATATAGGAAGGTAACATAGTCTTCTACTTTTATTGCACATATACATATAAAAATATAGAAATAGTCTCAAAGATTGTCTCGTCTCGTACCATCTAAACGGATGTCACAATATGGGCATAGACCTTACATCAATTCAACAAGACCATGTATAGGTCATACAAAAGTACAATTAATATAACAAGGAAAAGAATGATAAAGTCAATAAGCTCATAACAATATCCAAACCTAGAAGATGGCATTGCCCTCGAAAGTTGAGGACCTACCCTACTTGGATGAAAGAAAAAATCCAAGCCTTCAACAATAACGCCTTCCAAACTCTTCAACGACCAAAACCTAAAATGTTTGGGATAAGGGAAGAAAATGGGGTTAGTACTCCACATGTACTAAGTATGAGATCTTATTAAAGTATGTCATTCTACCCCTTTTAGGGGCTTAATGCAAAGTCAAGGAAGTCATACTAATCAACCAAACATGCTTACTATCTCAACAAGTAACACTTATTCCAAAAAACTTAGAATCATGATTTAGTACAACCCTAACATTAAGGAATAATATCACAAGAATGAATAAGAGTTAAACATAACATTATAAGCAAGACAACTACTCACAAGTCCTTATCAAGTCAACAAGTGCAATGACCAAGCAAAGCCCCATAACCTTACTCAATCAAGTATCCTAAACAAGAAAATATGACCAATGTCCAACTAAACACATAATGGAATTTAGGCTTGCATTTCATCTTATATTATCATTATAATCCAAGGCATATTCATAAATAAATAAATCAACATATAGTATCAACAATATGACATGGTCATTATATATATATATATTATATATATATATTATATATATATATATATATATATATTATATATATAATATATATATATATATCATAACATAAACATATAACCTCCTCCTAAGACTTCCCTCAAGACTAACTAGTGCAATGTCTAGGTAGAGTCTCATGCCCTACCTAAACTAAGCTAGACCCCTTAGGTTATCCAAGTTAGAGTTCAAGTCCTTTAATTTGTTTTACCTTTTGTGAACATCATGCCCTAACCGACATAGACCACATGAGCTAATATGGAATCCGTTGTCATAAAACCCTACATCGAAAGAAGGCGGACTACTTGCCAAGGTAGTACCAAACATTAAGCATAGCAACTACGTGGATCCATTACAAGTATTTCTATGGGGGGCAACATAGTTCCAGAACTAGGAGGTTTAGTTGAAACCCTTTTTATGCGCCATGCATTATAGTCTCCAATCTCAAGAGTAATGTAGTGCTCCTACCTCCCTATGTGGAAGGGACACTTCTCTATCTAGTTCACTCGGTGCTAAGCTAGAGTCCCTTTTTGAAATGTCTTTATCCTTTAATTATCAATCATAACTTAATTTAGGCCATAGGTTCTACCCCTTGTATAATCATTATCATCAATAGCTCAATAAGAATTCTATAAGTATAAGTCCTTTTATCACAATTCATATAAATGAGGTTAACACATTAGCATTTCATAACATATAACATATTAAGGCACATTGATAGTTTTCACTATCCTTATAGCACATACACCTTACTCTACCTCACAACATAGTCAAGACATTTCAATTCAACATCGTACCACCCTATAATCCTAATATAAGGCATACTCCAATGTAATATCTTGGCTTAACAACAATTAATCACAATTTGAAGTAAAGATAGTGATTCAAAGACTTACCAAGTCTTTCTCATAGCTTGTCATCAAGGTCTTACCATAAACTCATAACTCAACCCAACTTGGGGATTAACATCATAGCACAATGATAACCAATAGAATAACAATGCCAATTGTATCTCTATAACACGATTCATCTTTAGATCATAACTTGACACAAGATACATAGGCTAATTTCACATTATAATTCATAACCTAAATCACATCTCAAGAAATAGCATCATAGACCTATAATTTATATTAATTAACAATAATAGCACTATAGGATAGTAATGTAATCAACAACCAACTCAATTGAATGATCACCATACAACATAGGTCAAGATCACTACCTAGGGTTAGGAATAGAGGATCATATTCTTCAATTAGACCAAACCATCAACAATTATCATAAACAAGTTGAATTACATGTAAATCTACTCAATATAACCCTAAGAATTCATTAACAACTCAATTCATAACTTCAATTTCGTAATTGAATGAAACCCATAAGAAAACTCAACTTTTTGAAATCTATTTTGAAGGAACCCTTTGAGGAAAGGATCTCAAAGGTGAATAGAACCCATACCTTAATGTTTCTCAACAATTTGATGAAGAATCCACCCTTTTCCAGCCCCCAAACCCTAGTTCTTGCTAGCCTTCAATGGTGAGTTCATGTAGAGAGAGAAATAAGAGAGAAGGAAGATAGTTTTTTTTTTAGTTTTATCTTTAGGTTAATGAGGGTTAAGGGTATTTATAGAGGGGATTAATTAATATATTAGTTTCCCTTTAATCACAAACTAACCCCTAAACCACTTAATTAATTAAATAAAATCATTTAAAATTCATCAGTGAAATTTGACCCTCACCGACGAGACTCCGATCGTCGGTCCGTCTGTGAGTCGACAGACCTCCCGCCCCCCCCCCCCCCCCGTCTTGCACTCTGTCGTCTCTGTAAGAGACTTTGTAGGTGAGGGCTTTCTCTAATTTTTCTAAGTGTGAGGTGACGGTGACCTCGATGCCCTGTCGATCCCATGACGCCTCGTCAACCCCTTCCGTCGCGAGTAACAGTAGCTAGGTAAACAAAGGCCTTCACGAATTATTATAAGTATGGGATGACGGTGGCCTCGAAGCCCCGTCGATCCACTTACGGACCGTCGTCTGCCTCGTCGATACACACTGCCAGTCAGTGCTGCATCAAATTGTAGGGGTCCTACTCGAGGGCCCTTGGTTGGTCCTTGAGGAGTCATACCAGACGTTTCAAACATGAAACAACTCAAACACCTGTTAGCTACCTTTCCAACCATTTTCGTATATTTCCGAGTCCTAAAATTTAGTAAAAAGTCTAAGGAACAGTAACATCCCTTTGAACCAACTTTCCGGACGTTTTTGGACGTTTTGGTTCTTAAACCTTTTAAATGACCTATATTCATTAAAAATGGATTTAGAAACAGTGTTTAGACTTAATGACACCTATGTTAGGTTTTACCACGAGTCTTGGATTTTTAAGGTGTTACATGATCAAATAAGTCAAAAAATAAGGCATACATGAAAAATATCAAATATATCTATAAACTTTACTAGAAGGGCATATATACCTCTACATGAATTTTCTTAAAATTAAAAATCAAAAAGATAAATTTAAAATTATATTTTTACTTTCGTTAGATGAAAATGATATATGTGAGCCAATTTTGTAACAATATGATATGTGTGAGAAACTTTATAACGATAAAAATATATGTGAGCCACTTTTATAATGGTAAGAATGTCATATCATAACACCTATTACCTATTACCGGATATGTTGAGCTCCAAGAATTGTAATATGAAAGGAAAAGAAGTCCACCTTACCTTGATAGGTTACTGTTAAAAAACTGTTTCTACTATTATGATGACCTATTTCGTCGTTATTAAAAATATTCGCGGTAAAGGTATACCAATCTTATTCACCAAGGGTTAGGATCAAATTTTTGGTATGTGAGTGCATTACTTATGAATTAAGGTCGTACAATGCCCCAA
The DNA here is from genome assembly GCA_027704805.1 of Solanum corneliomulleri. Taxonomy (NCBI): domain Eukaryota; kingdom Viridiplantae; phylum Streptophyta; class Magnoliopsida; order Solanales; family Solanaceae; genus Solanum; species Solanum corneliomulleri. The sequence goes on from JAKWIY010003056.1 coordinate 11,457,539, forward strand.
TCACAAAGTTAATTGAAAGTGCCCTTACCGATTTAGTTTTGAGCATTAGTTTAAACTAAGGTCAACTTCAAATCGCTACATCTTGTTAGGACCGAAAATAAGCAGGTGTAAATGCGGAAGCTAGCAAAGCAAACCTCGAAAGACCACTAGTAAGAAGACAACGAGAAATATACCAAAAGACACAAAGATTTAACGTGGTTCGGTCAATCGACCTACGTCCACAAAAGAGATGAGCAATCCACTATAAATATGAGAGTAAAAAATACAGAGGGAAACAACCTCAACCAATTCACTCGGAATACATAGGAGGTTCACACAAGTGATAACGTATCCAACTTGTGACCCATAAATTCTCCCTCTAACCAAAACTCTCAAAGCCTTTAAGACTACATTGTGAATGCTGGTTAAGTTAGAAGGAACATGCCTCTATTTATAGAGTTCTAAACCTTTTCCTACCAAAAAAGAATTAGTCAATCCAAAACCTTTTCCTAAGAGAAAAACCTATTTATGGTAAGAAATCAGGGCAAATAAAACCCAACATATCTTTTGTCTTACGTAGCATATTTCGTGATTCCACAAAATTGAGACGCGTGAGAGACTATAACCATGGAATTTATAATTCTAGGTGAATTATTGATGTCAAAGCGTTTGGAATGGGTGGGAAAATCATGATGTTGGCCTAAGATTTGAGACTTGAATGTAATCTAGAAATATTTAGGTCATTTGTGATTGATTTTGTAAGATACTATTATTTTAGACCAAGAAAAAAATTAAAGTTTCACAAAAGCAATCAAGGTTTCCGATCAAACTTTTGCAGTAATTGCTTAATAATAATTTAATATATACTTTATATATTTACATTCCTAGGGATAAAAGTGAAAGCATCGTATTTTTTATCGGATTAGTTATTTATCCAAAAAGGGAATTGAATAATCCATCCCCGACCTGAGAAGGAAATCGAATAATCCATCATTTGATAAACAGACCTAAAATACCCTTAAAGTATTGGAAATTGTATAAAATTACCCTCCATCCACCTATTGGCTTCAAAATACCGTTCCCACCCACCTATTGGGTCCAAAATCCACCTTGTGGTTCAAAATTGACCAATTATTTAACGGATTTATATTTAAACTATTTAAATATTTTTAAAATACGTGGCGCTCAACTATTTGTTATAATTTAACTTATAAGTATAATTTATGAATCAATCCACTATCCACCCATTACTAATTAAATTTCTATAAATTAATAAAACGTCACATTATTAAAGCAAGCTACTGTCAATTGAGAGTTTTTAAAAATTATAGAATTAAATTATCATACAGTCAAGTGGCTAAATAAAAATCACCATAAACTTAAAAGTCTGACTATGTTCATCTTAATTATTCTTACGTCTCAATTATGTGATGTTACTTCATAGGTAACTTTTTTTTTCAAAATAATATATTAAAGGTTTTAAAATAAATCATAAATATTTATAAAATTATATTTTAAAAAAGTGCATAAATTAATTCGGGATGTATTATTTCTTTACCTTTAATCAAAAATTTCTAATTCAATTTTGAAAGAAAATGTCCTCCTAAATAAGCGGCTCAACCCAAATTTAATTGGGGCTTCGATTCGGACTCGAATAATTTTGGATGTTTTCAGGAATCTATAATTTCATCGGTTTTAGTAGTGTTTATGACGATTTGTTAATTGGGCGAGGTTTAGTTAGTAATGAGTGGGTAGTGGGTTGGTTTATAAATTATATTAATAAATTAAAATTATAACCAATAGTTGAACGCCAAGTATTTTTAAAATATTTAAAGAGTTTAATTTTTAAAAACAATTAAAATAGTTTTCAATTTTGAACCCAAAGGTGGATGATAAGGGTATTTTGGAGTCAATAGGTGGATGAAAAGGACATTTTGGAGCCAATTAGGGAATGAAGGGTAATTTTGTACCATTTTCAATACTTCAAGGGTATTTTAGGCCCTTTTCCGGTTAATTATAAAATTTTAATCCATTTCCCAATCATTTACCTAATAACCCAATATAAATAAGTTAATAAATTAATTTTGTAATTAACTTTTTGATAATGATTAAATTTCAAGTTACTTACTATATTCCCTTGTTTAAAGAGATGTCAAGTCGATACTCCAAAACTGAGTGTTTTTGGCTTAATTTAAACTAGTAGGACAGAATAAGAAGAAAACAAATTTTATGGGTGGGGCTTGCTTTAGGGAAAAGGAGATGAAAATAAATGTCAAAATTAAATGATGGGTTGTTGGATATAAAGTCTGAGAAGATGAATGGATTACCCAATAAAAGCACATTACATTATTGTAGAGAACTTATGAACATTAATGTCTCATTCAATCATATCCAAATAATGAACTTGAGGCTCCACCTTAATTATATTCTAGTAGACCTGTACCATGCTTATGTTTCATCATCATTCATTACTACTTTCATCATCACCATAATTGATGAGATAGTTGAAAATTTCTTCATATTTAATTACAAATATCGAATTCGAGTCATGAATATAAAATTATTATTGTTATGAGTGTTGTTTACGCTTCTATAAAAGGGTCATACAATACTGAGTTTGAATTAATTGAACTTTAATATAAATATATTGAATAAAAAATTAAATTAATATGAGACTATTTTCACTGATTCATTATAAGTGAGATTTTAAATTTGGACACATGACCCTTTACACTTTGTTTAGATGATTGTTATGCATTGATTAATAATGTAGCATATCGTATGGTATTGTATCGTATTATTTTGATGGGCAACTTTCACATATAACAAACAAAAAATTCATATTTGTATGCTATAGCAAAGTTTGCATAATTGCGCTCCATACCAAACATAAAACTGTATAATTCGTTATACATATACAATTGTATAATTCGCTGGCCTAAATTGTATAATTCGCAGGCCTATTTCGCTGCAATTATATAATTCACTATCTTATTTCACTGCAAGTGTATAATGCACAATTGTATAATTCGCTGTCTATTTCGCTACAATATTATTATAAAATTTGTTTTGCATACAATTGAATCGAATTAAAATGTATGTTTATTGCATAATTATAAGTGTATAGCAAGAAGATATATGTTTTTCTCTCGCTTTATACAAAAACAGAAACACAATATATACACTTCTGTTGTATAAAGCGAGAGAAAATTGTATTTCACTGCAATTGTATAATTCGTTGGCCGTTTTTGCTACAATATTTGTATAAAATTTGCATTTGTCTACAATTGAATAAAAGTAAAATGATTGTAAATTGTATAATTAAGTGTATAGCACGAAGATATATGTTTTTGCATTTGTATATACAATTTTCTCTCGCTTTATACAAAACAGAAACAGAATTTATACACTTCTGTGTATAAAGCGAGAGAGGCGAGCAGAGGGAGAGTGGCGAGCGAGAATGGGAGAGTGGCGAGCGAGATTTTTGGGAGAGAGGCGACTGGCAAACTTTGGGTAACGTTTGCTATGGAGCACAATTAAATCAAACCGTAGCTACTCCATTTATTTTAGGTTATTAGTTTGCTATATTATATACAATTATCCCATTTTAATTAATCCTATACTTAAATAGATGGTATCATTTTTGGTCATTTTATAATACCACACACTAAAAATTTGAAGGATTATTAATAATAAGTAAAATTTAAAAAAGGTAACGACATACTAAACAATTATTACACAAAATGAGACTTTTTTTTATCGATATCTAACAATGATTTCAACAATACAATAAAATAAAATTTATTTAAATAACAATAAAATAAATATTTTATTTAACCTAACAATATAATACAATAGAATAAGTAACAACCGCCTAACAAGTTTGTAAAAAATCTATGCACTTGTGCAAAATAAGAGATACTTTTATTTATTTTTCATTAAATAATACACCATCTATCTCATATTATCTATTCACATTACTTAAAAAATTATCTCAAATTACTTATCTATATACGATATTTAAGCTAGAATTGAATAATTTGTTCCTTCAAAATTAATTATTTTAAAAGTATAATTATGTTACAGATTCAAAAAAAAATCTTCTATTATTAATCTCGATATGATGGATAAAGAACATAAACAATTGTAGAGTTAAAAGTAAATTAATTTAATAAAAAATCTACTTTTTACCTATTTAATATCTTTCTTCATTACATAAAAATCTACTTATCGAAATAAAATGAATTAAAAATAAGACAATTAATACCTCCATAATAACGACAAACACTAATACTTATTTTGGATCAAAATAAACCATTTAAAATATTGAGAAAAATATACGGTTAAGCAAATTTATACTATTTAATTATTTATCACAGCTATAGTTTTTTATAATTATCACTCATGACTAACATTATACATGAATTACGCGGAGTGATTTCGAGTTTGTATAAGTCACGTTTGTATATATATTATTCACCAAAATATACAAATATATATGTATAATATACAATTATATGACCTATATACATATATAAATTCACCTATTTCCCACTCTTTGCCCTATCTTGCTCGCCTCTCTCCTCCTTCTCTCAAATCGCTTGTCATATATACAAATGCATATGTATAATATACATACAAATATCTAACCTATGTACATATAAATTTACCTCTCTCCCACTATCTGCCCTCTCTCGCTCATCTCTCCTCCCTCTCCAATCTCTCTTGCCATATATACAAATGCATATGTATAATATACAATTATCTAACCTATGTACATATACAATTCACCTCTCTCCCAATATCTTTCCTCTCTCGCTCGCCTCTCTCCTCCATCTCCCAATCTCGCTTGTCATATATACAAATGCATACGTATAATATACAATTATATAAAATTATCTAACTTATATGCATATACAATTTACCTTTCTCCCACTCTTTACTCCCTCTCTCTCGCCTCTCGCCTCTCGCCTCTCGCCTCTCTTTCCCATTTTCGCTCACCTCTCTCCTTAATATAACATGTAGTTATGCATTGCAATTATCAAATTATAGCTATGAAGAATAATTAAGCTATTTTTGAGTAAAAATATGTAAAAGTTCCTCAATATAATAAAAAGAATACTAAATAACTGCTATAATTCTAAGACAATTTTGAACCGACTCCTTTTATATTTGTGGATAACATCTTACGCTACTGTTTGCGTACTGTTGAGCACCATAGTGAAAAGGATAATTTCGAAAGCACACAATTAACTAATTTATTTTACAAAACATAAGTTTAAATTTACATTACAAGTTTTAGCCCAAAATATAACTTGGTTTCTATTAATTTTTTTTTAGATAAATGACAAAAATCTTACCTTTTAAGTTTTCATATGACCATTTTTTACTATTAGTTTTATAAATTTTCAAAATTCCTCATTTTCACACATCAGATTAATGTATCAACACATCAAATTGATATATCTCGGGCATCAAATAATGTATCTCGCGCATTAAATTTAATGTATCATGTATAAAATGTACATCATATTAATGTAATATATATAAAATGTTATGTCTCTTACTTAATGGTCAATGTATCTCGCGCATCAGATTAATGTATCAGTGCTTATATTATTGTATCAGTTTGAGGGATTTTTGTAATTATAAACTTATAAGGGACAAATGGTAATTTTTACCTTAAAAGTATGTGATATTGTGAGATATGTCGTTTGCCCATTTTTTAAGGGAAAATTGTATATAAGAGCAAACTAATAACCTAAAATAAATGGAGTAGCTAGGGTTTGATTCAATTGTGCTCCATAGCAAACGTTTGCAAAAAATTGTCAGGCGCCTCTCTCCCAAATATCTCGCTCGCCACTCTCCTCCAATCTCTCGCTCGCTTTCTCACTTTTTATACAAACACAAGTGTATAAAAATTGTTTCTAATTGTATAAAGCAGAGAAAATTGTATAAATACATATATTTTTGTTCCCCTCTCTTTCCTCTTCCAGATCTCACTCGCCACTCTCCCAAATCTCGTTCGCCACCTCGCCTTTCTCACTTATACAAACAGAAGCGAAATGTATAAATTGTGTTTCTGTTTGTATAAAGTGTGAGAAAATTGTATATACACATGCAGGTACATATATTTTCATCCTATACACTTATAATTATACAATAAAAATACTCCTCTGCCCAGTTTCTTTTGTCTTTCTCTCTTTCTCGTTTTATACAATTTTCAAATTGTATCTAATTTCTCTCTTCCTCGTTTTATACAATTCGATTCAATTGTATATTTCTTGTCAAGTCTCTTTTGTCTTTCTCTCTTTCTCATTTTATACAAATTCAAATTGTATATAATCGTTCTATACACTTACAATAATGCAATTCGTTTTATACACTTTGTTTTTATACAGTTCTCTGCCCAAGTGTCTTTCTCTTTCTTGTTTTATACACTTCGTCTTATACAATTTGCTTCAACTGTATATGTATAGCGAATTATACAGTTTCTATGTTTGCTATGGAACGCAATTATACAAATATTGCTATAACATACAAATATATATTTGATATTTGATATTTGTGAAAGTCGCCCTTTTTTAATCGTTATAACAGTGTGCAAACATTTGATGTGGTCTTCCTTTCACTATTTCATTATATTCTAAATCCTAAATAACAGGGTTTAATTTTATATAAGAAAAACAACAACAAGGTACCTGGATATATATACAATAATATACAAAACTTTTTTTACAACAATATTTAAAATCATGATAACAGTGTCATATGCCCAATATACAACATTCTATAAATTGTAAGGGGTGTTTTGTCACCACTCTAACACGCCCAAACTATAATAAGTTATTGGAAAAGTATGTTGTTAAATCAAACTTCCTCTACTTAATTAGTTATCATAATTATAGCTTGGCATATTTATCACGGCCTGACTTCGAGTTTGTATGATTAAAGTTCATATGCTTATATTTGTATCAATTTGTTATTTTGAGTTTTATCATATTTGTATAATTTCAGACTTTGGATTACTCAATTATACAAAAACATGTGAATTATACAAATATACCCGCGAATTATACAAACAAGATGCGAACTATACAAATTATTGTCCTCTCTTGCTCGCCTCTCTCCTCCCTCTCCCAATCTCGCTTGCCTCTCTCCTCTCTCTCCCAATCTCGCTTGCCAGATATGCAAATACATATGTATACCAGTTACATATATAAAATTATCTATTCGATATCCATATATAATTCACCTCTCTTCCACTCTCTACCCTCTCTCGCCCGCCTCTCTCCTCCCTCTCCCAATCTCGCTCGCCACTCTCCTCCCCATAGTATGTAGCTACGAATTAAAATTAGAAAACTATAATTATGAAGCGTACTTAAATTTTCTTGGATGGTTATATGTGAAAGTTCCTCTTACTTATTTTGATAAAAAAATATTTTATCGTCATAACAATATGCATACTATTTTATTATATATGCTCAAAGTATAATACATATTTTCGATAAAAAATATTTTTATCATAATAACAGTCATGCATAAAATCACATATCAAGTGATCTTCCCTCTACAATTTCATTATATCAAAGTAATATATATATATATATATATATATATATATATATATATATATATATATATATATATATATATATATATATATATAACACAACAATAATATACCTTGATATACATATATACAGAATTTTTAAAAAACAATATTTAAATCACGATATACAATATTATACGCCAAATATACAACATTGTACAAGATTATAAGAGGTGCTTTATCATTACCCTAATCCTCTCAAACAATGATAAATTATATTCGATTAATAGTATTTTTTGTCATTATAATAATCTGCCCAAAATCATCTTCCTTTCACTATTTCATTATAATATACAACAACATATAAAGATTATAAGTGGTTTTTGACAAGATCTTGACCCGTCATGAGTACCACTTCTCTAGAGTTCGGAGCCTAAAGGGTATAAAATATTAATAAAATTTTCAAAATGTTATATAAAAATTTTTATCAACCAAAACGGCAAAATCACTAGAACAACAGCGATTTACTCCATCGAAAAAAGCAAAATCGCTGCCACTGCAGCGATTTTGCAAAATGTGAATTTTTTTTCTAAAAAAAATTCAAATCGCTATAGCGATTTCATTTTTTATAAAAAAAAATCACATTTTGCAAAATCGTTGCAGTGGCAGCGATTTTACTTTTTCCAGTGGAGTAAATCGCTGTTGTTCCAGCGATTTTGCCATTTTGATTAATATAAAATTTTATATACCGTTTTAAAATTTTTGTTAATATTTTATACTTTTTAGGTTCCAGACTCACCTTCTCTAAACCACCCAGTGGGAGAATCATCTGCCAACCTAACTCAAATATATAATAATCGAATGAAACAATGAGTAAAAAAAATGGGTTTAGCTCCCATAAACTAAATCAGTTATCAAAACATTAAGCAAAAAAATTGACTCTTAGAATCTGATAGTCATAGTACCCAAACGTCTCACAAGTCTGAATAAGGGGATGAAACCCCAACCAAAACGTATAAATATAAAGTCTATAATGTTTTGTGTCTAGAAAAAGATGGACAGTAAAATATGAAATAATATATGACAGTTGGAAGATGTAGCTCGCCCTTGGATCCGGACTTCGAATATATACAATTTTATACAATCGAGGTCTTGAAAAAGACACCTAAATATGTCATGTACTCAACAAAGAATTTCAAGTGCATTATTAGTACGCAATCAGAGTGTACTGATAGGGTCATAAGCTAATTTCAATATATGAAATATGAACAAACAATCATAACATCGTAATAGATAATACAGAATAATAACACTAGAATACATATGTTGGATTGCCCATCCTCACTACGAACTAATATTCACAATAACGTGAATCATTGTAACATAATAAGTAAATCAAATTCTCTTATAGAGCCCACACATATGGATTGTTAGTGTACCAATGTGGTACTCGTTTCCATTGTTAGTGTATCAATGTGGTATCCGTTTCAACAAAAATAACAAAAATATGTGTCGACTTGGCACCCAATCAAAATCATCAGCATACAACACAACATAATCATAATGAATAGTAATTACACATGTACTTTCAAGTAAACATATTCAATGCGCGCAATTCACAATATATTTGATTTCATATCATATCCTTTTGATTTCCCTAACATATATCATGCATGCATTACTAAGGATAGAGTTAACAAACACATATAACATAAATTGGGAAGCACACACATCACATATCTTGAATCAAGCCTTGTGTTTATATCTCTACTCTATTCAAATAGGGAGAAACGTTGCGGTGAATCAAAAAATAATTATTGAATCAATTTTAAAAAAAATTTAAGAATAAAAGAATTTTAAAGGAGTCGCCACCTAATTTTAAGAAAAATAGAAAATCAAATTAAAGTGATCTACGAAACAGGGAAATTCTAGGTAAGGGGCTTAAGTTATTTCGAAGGGAAGGTGTTAGACATCCTTCGAAATCCAAAACTATGGGTCTCGATTGAATTCATTTTTTTTCAAATTGAAGTGGAGATAAAAACAATATAAAAGTACAATAAACATGTAATATACTCAAATTATAAAATAAAATAGTAATGTAAGTATCAGCCTAAAGTTTGCCTAACGTCAATAATATACACAATAATGAATATAAAATACATTTGAATTCCTTTGGAATAACTTCGATGAGAAGTAACTCTGTGTACCTGTAAACACACTTAGTTAAAGAGTTAGTGATAAATAACTATGAATAAAAAATAAATAAAATAAATAACTGAAAATAAAATACATCTTATTAACACGAAAGGCCTTGAAAATCGATGGTAATTTCTTCATCGGCTAAAACATAACTTAATTAAGAACAAAATGCATCAAATAAATTTCAAGCAACAAAATTAAAACCTAATATAAATGATACTCAAGTTATCTAAAAGAAAAAAAAAACAAATACATAACACATCAATAATAACAAAAACAACAAGGCAAAGTAATAATTCAAAATTTTAACTAAAATAAAAAATAAATAATTCAAAACATAACAGAACGATTTTCAACAAGGAATACTTTTCAGTCATTCAACTATAATATCGCATTAAACTATCAAAGGATAATATAAAGTAAAATAAAATGACTTGTGATCACTATCCATAACATAACAATACAAATTAAATAAAAAATATATAAACCACTTATTCCAACAAAATTAAAAGAACGGCCAAACATGAATAAAATAAAATAACACTAAAAGAATATAGTGTAAACCTAGAAAAAAAATGTGATATGAGACGGTAAAGCTAAACAAAACTATCCTAAAGGAATATAACGAATTCAAATTACGTTAATAAAAATAAAATAAATTAAAAATGACAATCATTGTGAAGAATCTGAGCATGATAACAGTAATAAAATTAAACCACACAAAATAGTGAACAATCAAATAAAAAATGAGTAATAGAGACAAACAGTGAGGTTTCAACAACGTGGAGTTGATCGGAATGGCTGAACCTTTGAGCTTCGCTAGAGTTAGAGTATGGAGCTTCGAGCTCGCTGGTGCAAGGTCTGGTTAATTAGTCGTGGTTTGCCTGTGATGGAGCCATACCGGAGAAAACTTTCAGAGCTTCGACCTCATTGTTTAATGGAGCTTTGAGCTCACAAATGACCTACAAAAACACATATAAACTCGAATAGAGGGAAAGGGGAAGGGGCTGATTTGTTGTTGCCTTGTTAGGAATGAAAAAGGGGGAAATGGGTCGGGGGTTTTCCGGAAAAGTTGGGAGGAATGGTGGCTATGGAGGTCGATTTTGGTTTGAAAAAAAATTGGGGTCTGGTTCGTTGGTGGCTGTTTGGATGAGATGAAGATTGGTGGTGGAGGAACGTCTTCATGTGGGTTTTCTGGTGGGTGTGTTTTGGTTATTTCTGGCGAGGTTCTTGTGGTGTGGGTGGTTTCTGGGAAGTTCACCAGAGATGGGGTTGTGGGATTTTGGTTGGAGAAGAGAAGGAGGTCTGGTTTGGCTGATTGGAGGTCACCGGAGTCCGACTGCCTGGATTTTGCTCGCCTTCTTTACGATGTGATGGTGTTGTTGGAAAATAGAACAGACAATGAGAGATGGAAGAAGAGAAGAGTGGTGGGTTGACAAGTGGGGTATCATTTTGGTGATGGTTGGTCGGATCTCCGATGAAAGTTTGCCGGCGAAAGATAATGAACTATAGAAGAAACTAAAAAACAAAACGTTGAATCCTCAAATTCTAAATTTATTCACCACCTCCTATTTTTTGACATAATTCAAATCTAAATTAGAAAAACATGCAATGGGCTCAAGTGGAGGCTTGGAATTGTGATCCATAATTATATGAATAAAATCTCTAAATTCTTTTCGTATTTGAATAAATTTCTAGACTGTGCAATAAATTAACATGAGTATTAATAAATGTAACAAATAAATAAATATTAAAATAATATAATGAACGTAAATAATGACACTAAAAAATATGATTTAAAAAACTTACTAATAAAGAATCCAAAATGTTTTATAAGTAAAGATAGTTATCGATAAATTTATTTAAAATTATAAAAAAATTATTTTGAAATATTAAAATAACTTAAAAGTCACGAATTTTGAAAATGTTATTTCGAAATTGGGTGTCAGACTTGCCTCCAAAAGGTTCCACGGTATATTGCGTCCTTGTTGAAGTAGTCTACACCTGTGGCTCCACTGAGAATGCATCCTCTTGAATGTTCAGGAAACATAAAGATGAAACTAATAGTAGAGATAAAATTACAGGTAAACAAGAAGAAGAAATCTTTACAGTACGACAAATGAAGATGATCCATTGGTAGGATAAAAATGCATATCTATCGGTAGGACGAATGAAGACAATGATTCATCGGTAGGACTCTGAATGTATGTGAATGAAAAAAAAAAGATCTATCAATAGGATTTTGAATGTTTGTCTTTCGGTAGGACAAATGAAAAGATCCATTAATAGGATATAAACACATGTCCATCAGTTGGACGAATGAAAATGATCCATCGGGAGGACGAATAAAAATAATGATCCATGGCTAGAACGAATAAAAGGTAGTCCACTGGTAGGATCCAAATGTATGTCCATCGATAGGACGAATGAAAATGATCCATCGGGAGGACGAATAAAAATAATGATCCATGGCTAGAACGAATAAAAGGTAGTCCACTGGTAGGATCCAAATGTATGTCCATCGATAGGTCGAATGAAAATGATGATCCATTATTAGGATTTAAATGCATGTTCATCGATAGGACGAAGTCGATGATCCATCGATAAGATTTTGAATGTATATCTATTGGTAAGGCAAAGGAAGAAGATCTATTGGTAGGATATAAACGCATGTTCATCAATAAAATGAATGAAAAATGAACCATCGGTAGGATCTGAATGTATGTCCATCGGTGGGACCAATGAAAAGAACACAAAAAGAAAAAAAATGATGATCCATCGGTAGGATTTTGAATGTATGTCCATCGACAAGAGAAATGGGAAAAGTTGATCCATTAATAAGATTTTGAATGTACGTCCATAAGTAGGACGAATAGAAATTCTTTCGATGCAAGTCTCTTTCTACTTGAACGTGAAATAGATAGGGTGTGTAGTCTTCACCTCCAAATAGATGTGACTTAAATGCAAATATCTTTCAACGCAAGTTTCCACCGACTTGAACGTTGAAAAGATATGATACACATCCTTCATATACGAATAGATGCGACTTAAATACAAATATATTTCAATGCAAGTTTTCACCGACTTGAACGTTTAAAAGATATGATGCACATCCTTCACCACCGAATTGATATGACTTAAATGCAAATATCTTTTAACGCAAGTTTCTACCGACTTGAACGTTGAAAAGATATGGTGCACATCCTTCACCACTGAATAGATGTGACTTGAATGTAAATATCTTTTAACACAAGTTTCCACCGACTTGAACGTTGAAGATATGGTGCACATCCTTCACCACCGAATAGATGCAACTTAGATGCAAGTATCTTTTAATGCAAGTTTTCACCGACTTGAACGTTAAAAAGATATGGTGCACATCCTTCACCACCAAATATATGTGACTTAAATGCAAATATCTTTCAACGCAAGTTTTCACCGACTTGAATATTGAAAAGATACGGGGTGTACATCCTTCACCACCGAATAGATGTAACTTAAATGCAAGTTTCCATCGACTTGAACGTTGAAAAGATATGGGCCACATCCTTCACCACCGAATAGATGCAAATTAAATGCAATGAACATTTTGGCGAATGAAAAAAAATGCAATGATCCTCTTGGCAAATAAAACTGCAATGACTTTCTCAGTAAATAAAAAAATGCAATGGTCCTCTTGGAAAATAAAAATGCAATGACCCACTCGACAAATTAAAAATGCAATGGCCCTCTTGGCAAATAAAAATGGAATGACCTTATTAGTAAATAAAGACTGAAATGACCCTCTTGGTAATTAAAAATGCAATGACCCTCTCGGCAAATAAAAATACGATGGCCCTCTTGACAAATAAAAATACTATGAAAATGCAAATGATGAATGACCCAATGATTTCTCATTGTAACAAGGTGATGATTCGTGTATCTTGAAAATGTCATCATCTCGATGCTTTCATGTATCCTTGTATTTGAAAAGGAACAATTAGAAGACACAATATCGCTTTATCTAGAAAGATGATTAAGAAACTATAAGGAAATATTCACAAGAGAATATGTACGAAGTGCCTTTCATTTTAACACAAGTGAGCAATCATCATTTTGCTCTTAAACGTTTTATGTTCTTTGAAACTCGTGTTTTATTGCGAATTTGTACGACGAGTTGCTGTCTTGCCATGACAATAGTGGAGATTTACTAGTTGACTTTGAACTTCAATCGATGATGGATTATTTGAAGTTGAGTATCAAGCTTCTGACAGTATTTGTTGAAAATTTTTGAGGTCTTCCTCAAAACTTCTGTCCCAGTTAGAACTTTTGGCAAATCTCAAAATGCTCAATCTTAGCTTGCTGAACATAACATCTATATTGTGAATTTTTTAGATATTCTCAAAAATTTTGTCCCAGTATTTATTATAAAGAGAAAGAAAAATCACACTGGTATATGACCAAGCCATCATGGAGCCTTATCCTGTTAAGCCAGGAATCAAGTCAATTGTAGTTCCGATCTTGTAGATGATGAATACTAGAAGTAAAAGACATGCCACATTATTGGGACGGACAACCCCATGAAATAAAATAGGACTCTCACACATACAAGATTAACCTACTGACACTTATTATTATAAACAACTCAAAAAAGCAATTTCTTTTTTTTTTTTAAATGGAAAGACTCTAAAAAAGGTTTTAAAATATTAAAGAGTGGGTGCTTGCTCACTTCTTTTTCTTTTCTTTTTGAAAAATAAAAAATATGATGAGACAGTCAAATCTTGACTACAATTGGTACCAACAGTTAGGATTGCAGGTAAATCTCTCATTCTCTTTTTCTTTTCTTTTTCTAATTAAGATTGAACTCAAGGTAATTCCTATAGTTTTAAGTGATACCTCAAACATACTTAAGGATCAACAAGATTCATTCATCTTACTTCAAACACAGGTTTGGACTTGTACCAATTCTCATGTTTCAAGTGCCTTCACAGCAAAAATTGGTCCCATTTCACACATATTTAAAACATTTGATTATAGGACATTTTTCAAAGTGCACTCACACTCACAAGAATGTTCAATGCTTCACTAATGTGAGAACATTTGGAATGAGATCATGTAGGGCTTGTCATTGGCTTGTAATGTAGGCTTAGGGATGGGTAGAATATTCATTTGGGATAAGAGTGAATTAATTTCTCCTTGAATGTCACACTAAATTTGTGTCTTTAATGATTGATACGCCTTTGGCGTCATATTCTCTTGATTGTCCTCCCCTTTTTCGACTTCTTTTGAATTCTCATTCTTTTTAGTTTTTTCCTTCTTCTTTTTTTTCACCCCCTTTATTTCGACTTCTTTTGAGTTCTTATTTTCTGTTATTTCACCTCTTTCTTTCGACTTATTTCAAGTCCTCATTACTTGGATCTTTTCTTTCATTACACTCCTTTCTTTTAAGTTTTTCTCCTCTTTTGTTGGAGTATTTTTTTTCTTGTCTTTCACTAACCTTGTAGGGGTATTTTTATCTTCTTCTTTTTTTCAAGTTTTTTTCTTTTTTTTTTCTTTCTCCAGAAGTCTGTTTTGCTTAATTGACTTTAAAAGACTCGATATCTTTACTTTTGAAATTTTAAACATGGATCTTCTCTTATAATTTGCACATTCTTGATGCACTCAAGAAGGTTGGGCCAAGAGGGGGATAGTGCATGTAAGCATTCAAAAGGGTAATGACTAAAATGTGGATGTTCAAAGAAAGGATTCAGGCTCAAAGTGGAAAAAATTGGAATTAATGTCATTTGGTAGGCTTTGAAATGAATAATCGAATAAAAAAAGGCCTACAATCCTTTCGAACCAAACATTACTTAGAATTTCACCTCAAAAAACATTCAGGCCAAGTTTTAAATCAACAGCGCAATGCAATTGAATTTTGATCTAAAAGTTCTCCATACCATGCACATGAAACCATGAGGTTGGTTTTATTCTTATCTTGAATGCGTGCAAGATAATTTTCAAGCATCACAAAAGTACAAATAAGAGGTACCACCAGAATTCATGGCTTAACACAAAGTCAGTCCTCTCCATCATATCAAATAATTTTATATGTTCCTAACTGCATTGGTCCCAACTAAGTTAAAGACATGATTTTTTTTCAAAGAATGAATACCAACTTAAAAAGGGCTGTCTATGTATCTCATTAACATGAGACTCAGGTGTGCATAGTTCATACAAATATGACTTTGAAAATATGCATAAAATATTTTTTTTATTTTTTATTTTTTAGAAAAACTAATACCAAAACCAAGAAGGGCTGCCTACGTATCTCACCGAAATAAGAATTGGGTTCGCGTAGTTCATGCAGTTATGCATTTGAAAATATGGACAAACCATTTGATCTTTTTTTGAATTCAAAAGAATAAGTACCGAACCCAAGAAGGATGCCTATGTATCTCATTAAGATGAGAATCAGGTGTGCATAGTTCAGTGCAAATATGACTTTGAAATTATACACAACCTATTTTATTTTATTTTTTACTTTTGGAAAAAATAATATTGAACTCAAGAAGGGCTGCCTACGTATCTCATTAAGATGAGAATCAGGTGTTCATAGTTCATCCAGTTATCCATTTGAAAATATGCACAAATCATTTATTTTTTGTTTGAATTCAAAAGAATAAATATCGAATCCAACAAGGGTTGCCTACGTATCTTACTGAGATAAGAATTAGGAATGCGTAATTCGTGCATGAAACGACCTGTTTAGTCGTTTTGAGCAGCAGATTTTATTTCTGGAAAATTGGCTGAGGCAACGGACCCCACGACGGACCGTCACAGGCACGACGGACCGTCGCAGGGTCTCGTTTCAATATACTTAGGAATTCTGAAATTGGGTACTGAAAATCGACTCTCTGTAATCTGTGACGGACCTGCAGGACGTGCTGTCACCACCACGACGAGCCGTCGTGAGCTCCCGTTGCAAAACACTTCAACTTTTGAGAATTTGGTACAGGGAACGAGTCTCTGATCGTCATGACGGAAATGCAGGACGGACCGTCACAGCCCACTTGAGTTCTAAGGGGCTGCGACGACCTGCGTGACGGACCGTCGCAGGCACGACGGGCCGTCACAGGTTGCGCAAATCCCAGGCAGAATCGGATTTCTTTACAGGTTTTAAGGGACGTTTTGGACTATTCTTTCCTTAATTATAAAGTTAGAGGGTTAATATTAATAAGTCTAATTACTTGGGGTTAAAAGAAGTAACCTTAAGTTAATTAGTGGGTTTTATTGTCCTCTTTTACACTTAATTATATGTTAATTAGGGTAAAAGAGAGAGGGTTTGAATAAAGAAAAAAAAAAAAAAAAAACAAAGAGAAGAGAGAAAAGAAAAACGAATTGAGGGAGATTGAACGAGAAGAAGAAAGCTTTGGGGAAAATCTTGCTTGATCACTAGTCTTCGGTGGAGGTAGGTTATGGTTTTTACGATATTCGTAGTGAACTCTTAATAGCGAATGATATGTATTGGTGGTATTGTAAACCTGTCTATATGCTTAATTGTATGCTTGCATGAATATGATTATGTGATTTTGATAAAACAAGCATGATGAAAACCATTGAATCCCAAATCTTGAAGAAACTTTAATCTATGTTATTAATGATGATGCCTTGGTATAAAAAAGGCTTGATGAATTAAAGTAATGGGATTGATGATGCCTTGGTATAGAGAAGGCTTGATGAACGGATAGAATGAGGTTAGTGGATCGGAGTGTCACGTTCCGACACATAGTATTAGTGGATCGGAGTGTCACGTTCCGACACATAGTATTAGTGGGACGGGTGTCACGAACCGACACGTAGAATTAGGGGATCGGAGTGTCACGTACCGACACATGTAGGGGATCAGAGTGTCACATTCCGACACATATAGGGGATCGGGTGTCACGAACCAATACGTAGAATTAGGGGATCGGAGTGTCACGTACCGACACATAGTGGTAGGGGATCGGAGTGTCACGTACCGACACAAGAGGAAGAAAGATAATGAATCTTGAAAGATGATAATTATACTCAATCTAATAAACTTAATTCCCAAATGAGTATGGTATTAAGGCTTGAGCCCTCATGGATGAACTTGATGGTACTTGTTGATGATTATAGTACTTGTTGTTGCTACATGTTGAGTTTATAGTTGATTTATAATATTACTTGATATATATTATCTTCTATTTTGAGTTGGCCGATGATATCTACTCAGTACTTGTGGTTGTACTGACCCCCTACTTTTATGTTTTCTTCTTGTTATTTGTGTATGCAGCAAACGTTCCGTCAACTTCAACTCAACAGTAATTCGAGCCAGTCTTCGTCATACCGGATCTCAGGGTGAGCTAATGCTTCTAGCTTGGACTGGATCTTCTTCTTCAAGTCTTGATGCCTTGACTTCCGGCATGGACTAGTTTCTTATGTATTTTTAGCTTTTTAGACATTCTTAGATAGTAATTTGATCATAGATGTTCTTGTGATGATGACTTCCAGATTTTGGGGATAATAATAATAGTTTTGAATTGTTTTATTAATGAGTTTAAGTCTTCCGCATTTCTTTTGTTGATATTGTATTAAAATGTTAAAGGTTAGATTGGTTGGTTCGCTCACATAGGAGGGTAAATGTGGGTGCCAGTCGCGGCTCGGTTTTGGGTCGTGACAAACTTGGTATCAGAGCATTAGGTTCATTGGTCTCATCACACAAGAACGAGTCTAGTAGAGTCTTAAGGAACGGTAGGGGGACGCCTTTACTTTTCTTTGAGAGACTATAAGACTTTAGGAAAATTCTATTCTTTCATTCTTTCTTTCGTGCTACTACTTGAGTCCAATTGGTATCTGGGTGATACAAATTGGTATCTGACCATCTTCACTCTATTTCGCAGATGGTTAGAACTAGAGCAACGACCGCACCAACAGCAACAACGGAAAGACAAGAAACGACTGAGCCAGCCACTGGGGCTGTAGCTCGGGGAAGAACCGTGGCTAGAGGCCGTGGAAGAGGTCGTGGGAGGACGTCCTCTAGAGGGAGAGGACAAGCACCTAGCCCATCTGATACTAGGGCGGTGACTCCCCTCCACCGGCGAGGAGGTGATAAGAGAGGGTGAGGAAGGGGAAATGAACAAGTGCAAAATGAGGAATTGCCACCCCAACCTACCCCAGAGATGATCAACCAGGTACTTGCTTATCTTAGCGGGTTATCCGATCAGGGTCAGGCACCTCCAGTGGTTTCTGCACCAACACCTCCGGTTTCAGAGATACGACATGCTGCTGCTGGGGCTCCTCGTATGGATGCCTCATTGGGAATAGGCACATTTCCACGTCTGACTACTGGGCCTATTATGACAAATGATCAGCATGAACTTTTCAGTAAGTTCTTGAAATTGAAACCTCCAGTCTTTAAAGGCGCAGAATCAGAGGATGCCTATGATTTTCTGGTTGATTGTCATGAGCTACTACACAAGATGGGTATAGTAGAACGGTTTGGCGTTGTGTTCGTAAGCTATCAGTTTCAAGGGAATGCCAAAATGTGGTGGCGGTCACATGTTGAGTGTCAACCAACAGAGGCACCACCTATGACTTGGGAATCATTCTCTAGTTTGTTTATGGAGAAGTATATCCCAAGGACTTTGAGAGATAGAAAAAGGGATGAGTTCTTGAGTCTAGAGCAAGGAAGGATGACGGTTAACGCCTATGAGGCTAAGTTTCGTGCATTATCCAGGTATGCCACTCAACTCTATTTCAGTCCCCAAGAGCGGATTCGCCGGTTTGTGAAGGGGTTGAGGTCATAATTGCGGATTTCAGCCTTACAGGTAGCGACTACGGCAACATCCTTCCAAGAGGTGGTAGACTTTGTAATAGAGGTGGAAGGAGTGAAGCCAGATGACTTCACCACGACATCGACATCAAAAGGTTTCGAAGAGGAGGTGATTTAATGGTTCTTACTCTAGAGGACAGAGTTCCGGAGGTTACTCTCAGTTCGACCAATTCAGTCTTCACTACAGACTGTAGTTGGGGGTCCACCTCAGAACGGTCAACACTACTCCGAGAGACCTATGCCTGACTCCAGAGGTGTTATGGATGTGGGGAGATTGGACATATTAGGAGGAATTGTCCAAAATAGAGTTACAGACCCCCAATAGCTAGAGGTAGAGGTGGTCATGGTAGAGGCCGCTATTCTGGAGGACGTGGTGGTCGAGGTAATGGTGGTCACCACAACGGCAGAGGTGACGGGCAAACTGGAGCCACTACAACACAACATGGTAGGGGCAACGGACAGACAAGTAATGGGGCCCATTGTTACGCTTTTCCTGGGAGATCTGAAGCGGAGGCATCACATGCTGTCATCACAGGTAACCTTTTGATTTGTGATTGCATGGCTTCCATATTGTTTGATCCTGGATCCACATTTTCTTATGTATCTTCCTCATTTGATAATGGTCTGAATTTACATTGTGAATTGCTTGACACGCCTATTCGTGTTTCTACTCCGGTGGGTGAGTCTGTGATAGTTGAAAAGGTATATATCTTGCTTGGTGAATTTTGTGGGGAGCAACACTTATGTAGATTTGGTTATTTTAGAAATGGGTGACTTTGATGTAATTCTGGGTATGACTTGGATTTCTCCGAATTTTGCGATTTTGGATTGTAATGCTAAAACTGTGACGTTAGCCAAGCCTGGGGCAGATCCGTTAGTGTGGGAGGGCGACTACACTTCCAGTCCGGTGCGTATCATCTCCTTTCTTCGTGCTAAGAAAATGGTTAGTAAAGGGTGTTTATCTTTCTTAGCACATCTCAAGGATGACACAACTCAAGTACCTTCGATTGAGTCAGTTTCGGTAGTCCGTGAGTTTTTGGATGTGTTCCCTGCAGATCTTCCTGGTATGCCACCAGATAGGGATATAGACTTCTGCATTGATTTGGAACCGGGTACTCGCCCCATTTCTATACCCCCTTATAGAATGGCTCCCGCAGAGTTAAGAGAGTTAAAGGCCCAACTTCAAGAGTTGTTGAGCAAAGGCTTCATTAGACCAAGTGCATCTCCTTGGGGTGCTCCGGTGTTATTTGTGAAGAAGAAGGATGGGAGTTTTCGGATGTGCATAAACTACAGACAACTGAACAAGGTAACTATTAAGAACAAGTACCCCATTCCTCGCATTGATGACTTGTTCGATCAGTTACAAGGTGCTTGTGTCTTCTCTAAAATAGACTTGAGATCCGGTTATCATCAATTGAAAATACGGCACGGATGTGCCAAAGACTGCTTTTCGAACTAGGTATGGGCACTACGAATTTGTGGTAATGTCGTTTGGTCTTACTAATGCCCCTGCTGCCTTCATGAGCTTGATGAACGAGATTTTCAAGCCATATTTGGACCTCTTTGTGATCGTGTTTATTGATGATATACTGATATACTCCAAGAGCAAGAAGGAACATGAGGAGCATTTGAGAATGGTGTTAGAGTTATTGAGGAAGAAGAAGCTTTATGCGAAATTCTCCAAGTGCGAGTTTTGGCTAGATTCAGTGTCCTTCTTGGGGCACGTGGTTTCTAAGGATGGAGTGATGGTGGATCCATCTAAGATTGAGACGGTGAAAAATTGGGTAAGACCTACTAATGTGTCAGAGATAAGGAGCTTTGTGGGGTTAGCTAGCTACTACCGCCGATTTGTCAAGGGATTCTCTTCTATTGCTTCCCAATTGACGAACTTGACTAAGCAGAATGTTTCATTTGTATGGTCGGATGAGTGTGAGGAAAGCTTCCAGAAACTCAAGACCCTGTTGACTACCGCACCTATCCTCACCTTGCCGGTAGAGGGTAAGAACTTCATCGTTTATTGTGATGCATCCTATTCAGGTTTGGGTGCAGTGCTAATGCAAGAGAAGAATGTGATTGCTTATGCTTCGAGGCAATTAAAGGTGCATGAACGTAACTATCTGACCCATGATTTGGAGTTGGCCGCGGTAGTATTTGCACTAAAGCAATGGAGACACTACTTGTATGGGGTTAAGTGTGAGGTCTATACGGATCATCGTAGCCTACAATATGTCTTTACTCAGAAAGATTTGAACTTGAGACAGAGGAGATGGATGGAACTACTGAAGGATTATGACATCACTATCTTGTATCATCCGGGGAAGGGGAATGTTGTGGCAAATGCCTTGAGTAGAAAGGCCGGAAGCATGGAAGTCTAGCTCATTTGCAAGTTTCTAGACGCCCATTGGCTAGAGAGGTGCAGATTCTGGCTAATGACCTTATGAGGTTAGAAATAAATGAGAAGGGAGGATTGTTAGCTTGTGTAGAGGCAAGATCTTCTTTTCTTGACAAGATCAAGGGAAAACAGTTTGATGATGAGAAACTAGGTCGAATTCGAGATAAAGTGTTGCAAGGAGAGGCTAAGGAAGCAATAATTGATGAGGAAGGTGTTTTGAGGATTAAGGGAAGGGTATGTGTACCCCGCATCGATGATTTGATCACCACTATTCTTACAGAGGCTCATAGTTCCGGATATTCTATACATCCTGGTGCAACCAAGATGTATCGTGACCTAAAGCAACACTTCTGGTGGAGTAGAATGAAGCGAGATATTGTTGAGTTTGTTGCAAAATGTCCAAATTGTCAACAAGTAAAGTATGAACACCAGAGGCCCGGAGGAACACTTCAAAGAATGCCCATTCCTGAATGGAAGTGGGAGAGAATCGCGATGGACTTCGTGGTCGGACTTTCGAAGACATTGGGTAAGTTTGATTCCATTTGGGTGATTGTTGATAGATTAACTAAGTCTGCTCACTTCATTCCTGTCAAGGTGACCTATAATGCAGAGAAGTTAGCAAAAATCTACATCTCAGAAATTGTTCGATTACATGGGGTTCCACTCTCCATTATATCAGATAGAGGTACGCAGTTTACTTCTAAGTTTTGGAGAACATTATATGCTGAATTGGGTACTAGGTTGGATCTTAGTACCGCATTCCACCCTCAAACCGATGGTCAGTATGGGCGAACGATTCAAGTGTTGGAGGATATGCTTCGTGCATGTGTGATAGAGTTTGGTGGCCATTGGGATAGCTTTCTACCTTTGGCAGAGTTTTCATACAATAATAGCTACCACTCCAGTATTGATATGGCTCCATTTGAAGCATTGTATGGGAGGAGGTGTAGATCTCCCATTGGTTGGTTCGATGCATTTGAGGTTAGACCTTGGGGTACTGACCTCTTGAGGGATTCGTTAGATAAGGTGAAGTGCATTCAAGAAAAGCTTCTAGCGGCGCAAAGTAGACAAAAGGAGTATGCAGACCGAAAGGTTAGAGACTGGAGTTCATGGAAGGTGAACAAGTCTTGTTGAAGGTTTCACCCATGAAAGGGGTGATGCGGTTTGGAAAAAGGGGTAAGCTAAGTCCAAGGTATATTGGACCATTTGAAGTGCTTAAGCGAATAGGGGAGGTGGCTTATGAATTAGCCTTGCCCCCAGGGCTGTCCGGAGTGTATCCGGTATTTCACGTGTCCATGTTGAAAAGATACCACGGAGATGGAAACTACATTATCCGTTGGGATTCATTTTTGCTTGATGAGAATTTGACTTATGAGGAGGAACCAGTTGCTATATTAGATAGAGAAGTTCGCAAATTGTCGAGAGAGATTTCATCCATCAAAGTTCAATGGAAGAATCGACCGTTGAAGAGGCTACTTGGAGAAGGAGGCAGACATGCAAGAAAATACCCACATCTGTTTACAGATTCAGGTACTCCTTTCGCCATTGTTTTTTCTTCTTTTGACCGTTCGGGGACGAACGATGGGTAAATTGGTATCTATTGTAACGACCTGTTTAGTCGTTTTGAGCAGCAGATTTTATTTCTGGAAAATGGCAGAGGCAACGGACCCCACGACGGACCGTCACAGGCACGACGGACCGTCGAAGGTCTCGTTTCAATATACTTAGGAATTCTGAAATTGGGTACTGAAAATCGACTCTCTGTAATCTGTGACGGACCTGCAGGACATGCCGTCACCGCCACGACGAGCCGTCGTGAGCTCCCGTTGCAAAACACTTCAACTTTTGAGAATTTGGTACAGGGAACGAGTCTCTGATCGTCATGATGGAAATGCAGGATGGACCGTCACAGCCCACTTGAGTTCTAAGGGGCTGCGACGACCTGCGTGACGGACCGTCGCAGGCACGACGGGCCGTCACAGGTTGCGCAAATCCCAGGCAGAATCGGATTTCTTTACACGTTTTAAGGGACGCTTTGGACTATTCTTTCCTTAATTATAAAGTTAGAGGGTTAATATTAATAAGTCTAATTACTTGGGGGTTAAAAGAAGTAACCTTAAGTTAATTAGTGGGTTTTATTGTCCTCTTTTACACTTAATTATATGTTAATTAGGGTAAAAGAGAGAGGGTTTGAATAAAGAAAACAAAAGAAAGAACAAGAGAGAGGAAAAAAAGAATTGAGATTTGAATTGAACGAGAAAGCTTTGAAAATTCTTGCTTGATCACTAGTCTTCGGTGGAGGTAGGTTATGGTTTTTACGATATTCGTAGTGAACTCTTAATAGCGAATGATATGTATTGGTGGTACCGTAAACCTGTCTATATGCTTAATTGTATGCTTGCATGAATATGATTATGTGATTTTGATAAAACAAGCATGATGAAAACCATTGAATCCCAAATCTTGAAAAAACTTTAATCTATGTTATTAATGATGATGCCTTGGTATAAAGAAGGCTTGATGAATTAAAGTAATGGGATTGATGATGCCTTGGTATAGAGAAGGCTTGATGAACGGATAGAATGAGGTTAGTGGATCGGAGTGTCACGTTCCGACACATAGTATTAGTGGATCGGAGTGTCACGTTCCGACACATAGTATTAATGGATCGGAGTGTCACGTTTCGACACATAGTATTAGTGGGACGGGTGTCACGAACTGACAGGTAGAATTAGGGGATCAGAGTGTCACGTACCGACACATGTAGGGGATCGGAGTGTCACGTTCCGACACATATAGGGGATCGGGTGTCACGAACCGACACGTAGAATTAGGGGATCGGAGTGTCACGTACCGACACATAGTGGTAGGGGATCGGAGTGTCACGTACCGACACAAGAGGAAGAAAGATAAATAAATCTTGAAAGATGATAATTATACTCAATCTAATAAACTTAATTCCCAAATGATATGGTATTGAGGCTTGAGCCCTCATGGATGAACTGATGGTACTTGTTGATGATTATAGTACTTGTTGTTGCTACATGTTGAGTTTATAGTTGATTTATAATATTACTTGATATATATTATCTTCTATTTTGAGTTGGCCGATGATATCTACTCAGTACTTGTGGTTGTACTGACCCCCCCTACTTTTATGTTTTCTTCTTTGTTATTTGTGTAATGCAGCAAACGTTCCGTCAACTTCAACTCAACAATAATTCGAGCCAGTCTTCGTCATACCGGATCTCAGGGTGAGCTAATGCTTCTAGCTTGGACTGGATCTCTTCTTCAAGTCTTGATGCCTTGACTTCCGGCATGGACTAGTTTCTTATGTATTTTTAGCTTTTTAGACATTCTTAGATAGTAATTTGATCATAGATGTTCTGTGATGATGACTTCCAGATTTTGGGGATAATAATAATAGTTTTGAATTGTTTTATTAATGAGTTTAAGTCTTCCGCATTTCTTTTGTTGATATTGTATTAAAATGTTAAAGGTTAGATTGGTTGGTTCGCTCACATAAAAGGGTAAATGTGGGTGCCAGTCGCGGCTCGGTTTTGGGTCGTGACAGTGCAGATATGTCTCTGAAAAAAGGCACAAACTATTTTTTTATTTCATTTACTTTTCAAAAAAAATCGATAATGAAGTCAAGACGGATTGCCTACGTATATCATCAAAATGAGAATCAGGTACTCATATTTCGTGCATGTATGTCTCAGAAAATATGCACAAACAATTTTTTTACTTTTCAAAAAAATCGATACCAAATCCAAGAAGGATTGCCTACGTATCACATTAAAATGAGAATCACATACGCGTAGTTCGTTTCGATATGACATAAAATAATTTAAAATTTTAGACAAACTCGAAGCGGTTCTTTGTATCCTCTTAACTGTCGATCATTGTATTGCCTGTTGAATGTGGTTTGTCATCATTCTTTTTTTCTTTTTACAGTAACCACTTGTTATATTCTTTTCTGAATGTCTCTCTAATAATATCTTCTCCCAATTATTCATGAAAACTATGTTATGCCTGGTTATGACCATCTCCGACTGATGTCGGGACGATTTTTTGACAAAAATATGAAAAATGTGTGAAAGTAGGACCATAATGCATAAATAACAGAAAATAAGTAAGTGCGGCATTTTAGTCAAGAACTCCCCTAATTTGTTTTTTTCGATTAGTTAGCATTTTATTCTGAAATTTAAAGAGTTATTTCTCGCGAGTTCTCTTGTCCGTTGCCGCTCGGGACAAGTTATAACCTTCAAGCTTTCAAAAACAACTCAAAAGGTAAAAGTGACTTGATAGTAACTTGATATTATGTCTATAAAATTCTTAAAAAATACACTTTGAAATAATGGACTATTATACAACATATTCATGTAAAACAAGTATACCACATAACATACAAATAATGAATGCATGTCTTATACAATTATTTCTTGAGTGTTGACTCATCTCAAGCAAATGTGCTAAATTCAAGGTTTTGATTTCGCTCTACACTAGCTGATTACAAGTGGTTTAGAAAAGACCTGGTTACCCTAGTCGGACAAACTATGGGGTGTATTATAATAAACGACGTTGAATGACCGCAAGCCAACTATTCGTTTATCACTTTAGAAGAATTCAAAGGTGATTTTCTGAGGGACAACTGTGGAAAGCCACATAACTGCCTTTGTCTTTATGCATTCTATTTGTCACTTGGCGAAAACTATGTCATGAAATGCAATGGCAATATGCACTTAATAAAATGAATAATGAATAAAGACAATATACAAATAATCAGCGAAATATAAAAATACAAGGTATAACACAATAAAATAAAAAAATTCTCAATTTGAAAAAATGAATTCATATTGGTTAGAACCTCTATATTCCCATCGTAGTCGCAATTCTGTTTACATCCCTACTCTATTCAAATAGGGAGAAACGTCGATGTGACTCAAAAAATAATTAATTGATTCAATTTTAAAAGAATTTTAAGAATAAATAAATTTTAAAGGAGTCGGCGAGTCGCCACCTAATTTTAGGAAAAACGGAAACCAAATTAAAGTGATCTACAAAACCGAGAAATTATAGGTAAGTGATTCAAGTTATTCCGAATGAAAGGTGTTAGACATCCTTCGAAATTCAAAACTATGGGTCCCGACTGAATTCATTTTTTTTCAAATTGAGGAGGAGATAAAATCAATATAAAAGTACAACTAACATGTAATATGCACGAATAATAAAATAAAATAATAATGTAAGTATCGACCTAAAATTTGCCTAACGTTGATAATATACACAATAATGAATATAAAATACATTTGAATTCATTTGAAATAGCTTCGATGAGAAGTAACTCTGGGTACCTGTAAACACATTTAATTAAAGAGTTTAGTGATGAATAAAAAATGAATTAAAAAATAACTGAAAATAAAATATGTCTTATTGACAGGGTGGTAGACATTGGAAATCGACGATAATTTCTTCATCGGCCATTTTTAACAAGTATATAATATAAACTTAACTAAATTTCCGTCTTAAAAAATGGGAATGCCTCCAAAACCGACAGAGAGATTTTTTTCATTGGACAATTTAACAAGTAAATAATATAAACTTAACTAAATTTCCGTCTTAAAAAAAGGTAAGGCCTCCAAAATCAACGGAGAAATTTTTTCATTGGTCAATTTTAATATTTGCTAAAAAAAATAACATAATTAAAAACAAAATACATCAAATAAATTTCAAGCAATACAAATAGAACCTATTATAAATGATACTCAAGTTATCTAAAAATGACAAACAAATATATAAACATCAATAATAAAAAAAAATAACAAGGTAAAGTAATAATTTAAAACTTTAACTAAAATAAAAAATAAACAATTCAAAACATAACAGAACGATTTCACCAAAGAATATTTTTCTGTCACGACCCAAAACAAGCTGCGAGTGGCACCCACACTTATCCTACTATGTGAGCGAACCAACCAATCTAAACCCCAACATTTCAACCATAATAACATTATATAATGCGGAAGACTTAAAACTCATTAACGAAATCAATTAAATAACTTCTAAAATTTATCAATCATTATCCCCAAAATCTGGAAGTCATCGCCACAAGAACATCTATCCTCAAATTACCAAATCTAAGAGTATCTAAGAAGCTAAAATAAGTAAAAAGCTAGTCCATGCGGAATTTCAAGGCATCAAGACATGAAGAAGAAGATCCAGTCCAAGCTAGAAGCAATAGCTCACCCTGAAATCTGGCTTGATGAAGACTGGCTAGAGTTGCGGTTGAGTTGAAGACGACGGTTACGTTTGCTGCACTCCACAAATAACAAAGAAAAACAAATACAAGTAGGGGTCAGTACAAGGCACAAGTTACTGAGTAGGAATCATCGGCCACACTCAAAATAGAAAACATATATGTCAGATAATAACATAAAACCAACCAAATACTTAACAGGTGATAGCATTACGCATAAGAATCATTTGCAACAACACTACTCACATCAATGAGGACTCAAGCCTCCACACCATACTCATTTGGGAATTAGTTCTTTAGATTGAGTATATTAGCATATTTCAAGATTCATTATCTTTATTCCTCTCGTGTCGGTACGTGACACTCCGCTCCATATACTATCCTGGTGTCGGAACGTGACACTCCGATCCATATACTATCCTGGTGTCGGAACGTGACACTCCGATCCATATACTATCCTGGTGTCGGAACGTGACACCCGATCCATATACTATCTTGATGTCAGAACGTGACACCCGATCCATATACTATCCTGGTGTCGGAACGTGACACCCAATCCATATACTATCCTGGTGTCGGAACGTGACACTCCGATCCTCATATACTATCCTGGTGTCGGAACGTGACACCCGATCCTCTAATCTCACTACTTTAGTTCATCAAGCCTTCTTTTATACCAAGGTATCATCATTAACAGAGTAGATTAGGGTTTTAAGATTCAACAGCCTCATCATGCTAATTCATCACAATTAGAATATCCGTATCATGCAAGCACACAATTAAGCATATAGAAGACTTTATAACACTACCTAATACATATCATTCGCTATTAAGAGTTTACTACGAATAGCATAAACCATAACCTACCTCCACCGAAGATTCGTGATCAAGCAAGCAAGCAAATTCCCCAAAGCTTTGTTTCCCTCTTCGTTCGTCTCTCTCTATCACTGTTCTTGCTCTTTCTATTTTTCTTATTCAAACTCTTTTTCTTTTACCCTAATTGTCATATAATTAGTATAAAAGATGATAAAAATAACCCACTAATTATTTCAAGGTTTATCTCTTTTAACCCCCAAGTAATTGAATTATTTAACATTAATCCACTAACTTTATAATTATAAGTATGAATAGTCCCCAAAACGCCCCTTTAAAAACATTAACAGAAATCCAACCCAGTCTGGGTTACGCAAACCTGTGACGGTCCGTCATGGCTGTGACGGTCCGTCCTGCAGGTCCGTCACAAAGTTCAGAGAGTTAATTCTGTGGAAAGACTTGTGACGGTCCGTCGTGCCTGCGACGGTCCGTCCTGCCTGCGACGGTCCGTCCTACCATTCCGTCACGAAGTTCAGAGAGTCGATTTCAGTACCCAAATTTCAGAATTCTAAGTGTTTTGGAACGAAACCCCCTCGACGGTCCGTCGTGCCCATGACGGTCCATCATGGGATCCGTCGACCACGATAGTTTTTCCAGAAATAAAATCTGCTGCTCAAAACGACTAAACAGGTCGTTACAATAGATACCAATTTACACATCGTTCGTCCTCGAATGATCCCAAGAAGAAAAACAAGGGCGAAAAGGAGTACCTGAATCTGTAAACAGGTGTGGGTATCTTTCTCGCATATCATCACAAGTGGACTCTTCAACTGGTCGATTCTTCCATTGAACCTTGATGGATGCAATCTCCCTTGACCTCAACTTGCGGACTTCTCTATCTAAAATAGCAACAGGCTCCTCCTTATAAGACAAATTCTCATCAAGCAGAACCGAATCCCAACGAATGATGTAGTTTCCATCCCCATGGTATCTTTTCAACATAGACACATGAAATACCGGATGCACTCCTGACAGTCCTGGGGGCAAGGCTAATTCATAAGCTACCTCCCCCACGCGCTTTAGAACTTTAAAGGGACCAATATACCTTGGGTTAAGCTTACCTCGCTTACCAAACCGCATCACCCCTTTCATTGGCGAAACCTTCAGCAAGACTTGCTCACCCTCCATAAACTCCAAATCTCTAACCTTTCGATCTGCTTATTCTTTTTGCCTACTTTAAGCCGCTAGAAGCTTTCCTGAATAGATTTCACCTTCTCTAATGAATCCCTCAAAAGGTCAGTACCCCAAGGTCTAACCTCAAATGCATCAAACCAACCAATGGGAGACCTACATCTCCTCCCATACAATGCTTCAAATGGGGCCATGTCAATACTTGAGTGATAGCTATTATTGTATGAAAACTCCGCTAAGGGTAAGAAGTTATCCCAATGACCAACAAATTCTATCACACATGCACGAAGCATATCTTCCAATACCTGAATCGTTCGCTCAGACTGACCATCGGTCTGAGGGTGAAATGCAGTACTACCTAGTACCTAATTCCGCATGCAATGTTCTCCAAAACTTAGAAGGATCCACCATCACTCCATCCTTAGAAACCACGTGCCCCAAGAAGGACACTGAATCTAGCCAAAACTCACACTTGGAGAATTTGGCATAAAGCTTTTTCTCCCTTAATACTTCCAACTCAATTCTCAAATGCTCCTCATGTTCCTTCTTACTCTGGAGTATATCAGTATATCATCAATAAATACGATCACAAAGATATCCAGATATGGCTTAAAAATCCCGTTCATCAAGCTCATGAAAGCAGCAGGGGCATTCGTAAGGCCAAAAGACATTACTACAAATTCGTAATGCCCATACCTGGTTCGAAAAGCAGTCTTTGGCACATCCGTTGCCCGTATTTTCAATTGATGATAATCGGATCTCAAGTCAATCTAGAGAAGACACAAGCACCTTGTAACTGATCGAATAAGTCATCAATGCGAGGAATGGGATACTTGTTCTTAATAGTTACCTTGTTCAAACTGCCGTAGAGTCTATGCACATCCGAAAACTCCCATCCTTCTTCTTCACAAATACACCGGAGCACCCCAAGGGGATGCACTTGGTCTAATGAAGCCTTTACTTAACAACTCTTGAAGTTGGGCCTTTAATTCCCTTAACTCCGCTGGGGCATCCTATAAGGGGGTATGGAAATGGGGCGAGTACCCGCTCCAGATCAATGGCAAAAGTCGATATCCCTATCAGGTGGCATACCAGGAAGGTCTGCAGGGAACACATCCAGAAACTCACGGACTACCGAAACCGACTCAATTGAAGGTACTTGGGTAGTGTCATCCCTGAGGTGTGCCAATAACGCTAAACACCCTTTACTAACCATTCTCTTAGCACGAAGAAGGATGATGACGAACTGGAGTGGAAGTGTAGTCACCCTCCCACACTAACGGATCTGTCCAGGCTTGGCCAACATTACAGTTTTAGCATTACAATCTAAGATTGCAAAATTCAGAGAAGCCAAGTCATACCCAAGAATTACATCGAAATCAACCATTTCTAAGATAACCAAGTCTACATGAGTACTGATCCCTACAAAAGTCACCAGACAAGACCTATATACCTTTTTGACTATCACAGACTCACCCACCGGAGTGGAAACACGAATAGGCATGTCAAGCGATTCACAATGTAAAATAAGACCAGTAGCAAATGAGGAAGATACATATGAAAATGTGGAGCCAGGGTCAAATAATACAGAAGCCATGCAATCACAAACCAAAAGATTACTTGTGATAACTGCATCAGATGTCTCCGCTTCAGACCGCCCGGGGAAAGCGTAACAATGGGCCCTATCACCTGTCTGCCCGTTGCCCCTACCATGTGGTGTTGTAGTAGCTCCAGTTTACCCGTCACCCCGGCCGTTTTGGTGACCACCATTACCTCGACCACCACGTCCTCCAGAATGACGGCCTCTTCCATGACCACCTCTACCTCTGACTATTTGAGGTCCGTAACTCTGTTTTGGACAATACCTCTTAATGTGTCCAGTCTCCCCACATCCATAAAACTCTCTGGATTCAAGCATCGGTCTTTGTGAGAATGACGAAGTCTGGGAATAACCTCCAACCTCAGAGAAATGTTGACCGGTCTGAGGTGGACCCCCAACTACAGTCTGTAGTGAAGACTGAATGGGTCGGGCTGGATAACCTCCTGAACCCTGACCTCTGGAGTAAGAACCATTAAACTCACTCCCTTACGAACCTTTTTGATGTCGATGCCATGGTGAAGTCATCTGTCTTCACTCCTTCCACCTCTATCACGAAGTCTACCACTTCCTGAAAGGATTTTGCTGTAGCCGCTACCTGTAAGGCTGAAATCCGCAAATCTGACCTCACCCCCTTCACAAAACGGCGAATCCGTTCTTGTGGACTGAAACAAAGCTAGGTGGCTACCTGGATAATGCACGAAACTTAGCCTCTACGCAGTCACCGACATCTTGCCTTGCTCTAGGCTCAAGAACTCATCTCTCCTCCTATCCCTCAAGGTCTGGGGGATATACTTCTCCATAAATAAGCTAGAGAATGACCCCCAAGTCATAGGTGGTGCCTGTGCGGGTTGACACTCAACACATGTGACCGCCACCACATTTTGGCATTTCCCTGAAACTGATAGGTTACAAACTCAACGCCAAATCGTTCCACTATGCCCATTTTATGTAGTAACTCATAACAATCAACCAGAAAATCGTAAGCATCCTTAGATTCAGCACCTTTGAAGACTGGAGGTTTCAATTTCAAGAACTTACTGAAAAGTTCATGCTGATCACTTGTCATTATGGGACCTGTAGTCAAACGAGGAAACGTGCCTATTTCCAATGAGGCATCCATGCAGGGAGCCTCAGCAGCGGTCTGTCGTACTTCCAGGACTTGAGGTGCTGGTGCAGAAAACACTGGAGGTGTCTGGCCTTGATCAGATAACCCGCTAAGATAAGCAAGAACCTGATTAATCATCACTGGGGTAGGTTGGGGTGGCAATTCCTCATTCTGCACTTGCTCACTTTCCCTTCCTCACCCCCTCTCTTACTACTTCCCAGTCGTTAGTGGAGGAGTCACCGCCCTAGTACTAGATGGGCCCGGTGCTTGTCCTCTTCCTCTAGAGGACGTCCTCCCGCGACCTCTACCACGACCCTCTCTCGCCACTAACTCCTCTTCGAGCTACAGCCCCAGTGGCTGGCTCAGTTGCATCTTCTTGCGGGTGTTGGTGTTGGCGCCGCTGTTGCTCTAGTCCTAACCATCTGCGAAATAGAGTGAAGATGGTCAGATACCAATTTGTATCACCTAGATCCCATTGGATCCAAGTAATAGCACGAAAGAAAGAAAGAAAGAAAGAAATTTTCCTAAAGTCTTATAGCCTCTCAAAGAAAAGTAAAGGCGTCCCCCTACCGTTCCTTAAGACTCTACTAGACTCGTTCTTGTGTGATGAGACCAACGAACCTAATACTCTGATACCAAGTTTGTCACGACCCGAAACAAGCCGCGAGTGGCACCCACACTTATCCTACTATGTGAGCGAACCAACCAATCTAAACCCCAACATTTCAACCATAATAACAGAATATAATGCGGAAGACTTAAAACTCATTAACGAAATCAATTAAATAACTTCTAAAATTTATCAATTATTATCCCCAAAATCTGGAAGTCATCGCCAGAAGAACATCTATCCTCAAATTACCAAATCTAAGAGTATCTAAGAAGCTAAAATAAGTAAAAAGCTAGTCCATGCCGGAATTTCAAGGCATCAAGACATGAAGAGGAAGATCCAGTCCAAGCTAGAAGCAATAGCTCACCCTGAAATCTGGCTTGATGAAGACTGGCTAGAGTTGCGGTTGAGTTGAAGACGACGGTACGTTTGCTGCACTCCACAAATAACAAAGAAAAACAAATACAAGTAGGGGTCAGTACAAGGCACAAGTACTGAGTAGGTATCATCGGCCAACTCAAAATAGAAAACAGTATATGTCAGATAATAACATAAAACCAACCAAATACTTAACAGGTGATAGCATTACGCATAAGAATCATTTGCAACAACACTACTCACATCAATGAGGACTCAAGCCTCCACACCATACTCATTTGGGAATTAGTTCTTTAGATTGAGTATATTAGCAATATTTCAAGATTCATTATCTTGATTCCTCTCGTGTCGGTATGTGACACTCCGCTCCATATACTATCCTGGTGTCGGAACGTGACACTCCGATCCATATACTATCCTGTGTCGAAACGTGACACTCTATCCATATACTATCCTGGTGTCGGAATGTGACACCCGATCCATATACTATCCTGATGTCGGAACGTGACACCCGATCCATATACTATATCCTGGTGTCGGAACGTGACACCCGATCCATATACTATATCCTGGTGTCGAACGTGACACTCCGATCCTCATATACTATCCTGGTGTCGGAATGTGACACCCGATCCTCTAATCTCACTACTTTAGTTCATCAAACCTCTTTATACCAAGGCATCATCATCATAACAGAGTAGATTAGGGTTTTAAGATTCAACAGCCTCATCATGCTAATTCATCACAATTAGAATATTCATATCATGCAGCCCACAATTAAGCATATAGAAGACTTTATAATACTACCCACTACATATCATTCGCTATTAAGAGTTTAATACGAATAGCAATAAACCATAACCTACCTCCACCGAAGATTCGTGATCAAGCAAGCAAATTCCAATTCCTCAAGCTTTGTTTCCCTCTTCGTTCGTCTCTCTCTATCGTTGTTCTTGCTCTTTCTATTTTTCTTATTCAAAACCCTTTTTTTTTTACCCTAATTGTCATAAAATTAAGTATAAAATATGATAAAAAATAACCCACTAATTATTTCAAGGTTATCTCCTTTAACCCCCAAGTAATTGAATTGTTAACATTAATCCACTAACTTTATAATTATAAGTATGAATAGTCCAAAACGCCCCTTTAAAAACTTTAACAAAAATCCGACCCAGTCTGGGTTACGCAACCTGTGACGGTCCGTCCTGCAGGTCCGTCACAAAGTTCAGAGAGTTAATTCGGTGGAAAGACTTGTGATGGTCCGTCGTGCCTGCGACGGTCCGTCCTGCCATTCCGCCACGAAGTTCAGAGAGTCGATTTAAGTACCCAAATTTTAGAATTCTAAGTGTTTTGGAACGAAACCCCCTCGACGGTCCGTCGTGCCCATGACGGTCCGTCGTGGGATCCGTCAACCAAGACAGTTTTTTCAAAAATAAAATCTGCTGCTCAAAACGACTAAACAGGTCGTTACATTTTCAATCATTTCTGCTATAGTAGAAGAGTCAGTAATATGACAGTATCAACATGCCTGCTTATTATAAAAAAAAAATATTAGCCGAAGATATTGTGGTCATTTCCCTTTTGCTGACCTATTTTCATCTAATTCCACATGGTTATCTTGACCACTTTTTTATGTGTGTGGCATCACTAGATGCTTCCACGACTTTCATGACATCCCTCCACCCTCTCATTTATTGAAGAGACATGTTGCCTTTAACCTTTTCATGTTTAAGGTTTTCCAAGCACAACCTTTTCATCTTCGAGGTAATTCTTTGTTGTCCTTCTTTCTTCCTCTTTTAATTTGTTATTGAATCAATTTTGTATGTTCCCGTCTTCATATATTTTTGTCTCAATTTTTTCTCGATTTCTACCTTTGGCAGAATAGATTTATAAAATTCTGATTTTAAATTTAATTAATGAGTTGATGATGTTTGAATGTAGTGTAGTTGAATGTTGAAATTTAATTCACTATCCAACAACAACGTGGTTTTCCTCTGTCCCCAAAATTTTTCGATTAGTGCTTGTGTGTTTCTCGATATTCAATTTTATTCGTTGTGTTTTCGAGTTATTTTTATGCTTTACTCATCAAGTACAACTTCAATAAATAAACTTCTATGAGACAATTCTTTATGTCGAATCAGTTGTTTGATTCGACATATCATTTTTTGCAAGTGTTATAAAATGCATACTATCTGTTTGGTTAAATGCATAAATATGTTGTTAAATAGAACGTGAATGTTTGCTACCCATTCGGTAAAATGCATGAATGAAGGGCTTTAGTTGTGAAATGCCTATTCCATTAATGATCAATGTATTATGTGTTTTGCATTTTATGAAACTTATTTTTAATTATCCTATAGCTCATGTAAAACGTCCTTATATAAAAAGTAACTACAACTAATACAATCCGAAGCTGAATATCTAATTTCACATGTCCCAATCTAACGTTTCGCTTGAATACCTTACACATAACATTCACCATGCACTAATACAGAACTATCACCGAAAATTTACACTTTCATTGTCAAGATATGTGTTATCAGTCATTAGTCTCTTATTATTTGTTTACTTATTTTGTTTAGAAATAGTTATTTATTAGTTGAACTAACAAATGTTGGACCTTTCTTTGAAGATTACAGGTAATCATGTCTTCACTGGTAGTTTTCCTCATAAAAAACAGAACTGCTCTTATCACTTAGATTGGTGTATTTTCTCATATTTAACTACCTCTTGGGCTATATCAAATGATCTCCCAGGGTAAAATGATCTCAATCACCAGAATATAGATATCAAAAACTTCGGCGTCAGCGAACCACTCAACGGCGGTAAAATACACTTAGAATACTAGATTTAGTAGTTGAAGAAGAAGTCCATTGATTCTATTTAAAATGAGAGGAAATCCCTCAATTTATAGAAAACAAAGGATAGTGCGAAAAAGTTCTTATTGTGCCTTACCGGAAATGTCACAAACCTTTGGAAAAGTCACAATTTTCAAAAAGGTCGTCACCTTTCATAAAAGTCACAACTTTTCATAAAAGTCACAACATTTCATAAAAGTCACAACTTTTCATAAAAGTCGCAACATTTCATAAAAGTCACAAGTCTTCATAAAAGTCGCAACTCTTCATTTTCCATTCACACCTTTTTAAAATCCAACAATGAGTCCGGCAATGAGAGATGGAAGAAGAGAAGAGTGGTGGGTTGACCAGTGGGGTATCATTTTGGTGGTGGTTGGTCGAAGCTGCGGTGGAAGTTTGCTGGAGAAAGATAATGAACTATAGAAAAAATTAAAAATCTGAAAATTGAACCCTCAACTTAGGAAAAATTACCTATATATATACCTTTATTTTTTTTTATAATTTCTATTAGTTCCTACTATTTTAAAATATTTCTAAAATCTCTTCTTTTTTTTCAATTCTTAAGTCACCAGATACATTACTCCTAACACAACAAGTCACGTTCCCTTCCTATTTTTGTTCCTTAAATCTCTTCCTTATTTCACTCCCACAATATAATCAGTTACATCCTTGATCCCAATTTGAATTTCAAAATGTTTCTCTCTCTAGTTACAATTAATTTCAAATCAAATATTTATCTTTTCCATTCTACTGTTCTTCATTTTTTTCAGCTTCATCTTTTTCATCTTACATTGGTCGAATTAAATTCATCTGAGATTAACAATTCTAGTGCTTATGAGAACAGCGTCGTTTTAATTAATTTCTCTGCAATTGATGATTACAATTTGTAATATTAACCTTATTTTTTTGTCGAGGTGAATTTTTTTGATTCATTTTTGTGTGGGTGAACTTGAATATTCTTCTATGGTACATGAGAGACAGAAAAGACTAATGATCAACCCCAGATAAACAGTATTAGTTCATCAAGTTGTAATGAGTATTAGATATAAATTTTTGTTAGATGTTTGATATTTCCTTTGTTAGTTTATTTAAAAATATGATATATTAATGACAAGGTATTGTTCTCGTATGGTCATGTATCATAAGTTAAAGTATAATCTAGATACATTAAATTCTAATTTTATTCTTGTTTTGAACAGGTGTTATAAATGTATGAAGTTGTAAAGTTCACATTGTAAAATAGGTTATAATTTGTAGAATCTTATATTATATACTATAATTAAACCTGATACATAATAATGAGTATGTGAAGTTTAATTAGTATCATATATAAGTTTTTGATACATTTACACTTTATCAAGTTGAAGTGAATATCTACCTTGATACACAATTTAAATACTTTATACTTGCTATATGTATCATTTTGTATCAGATTCAAATAAATGTCAATTTGTTATAAATAAAACCCTGAATTTAGTACATTAAGTGATATTTATGTTCCAAATATCAAATACTAAAGTTCAAATTATATTATGAGCATAAGTTGTAGAACAATGTATCATATTCTAAATAGTTGAACAGATGATACATAAATATCATATTGTAAATATAATATTACATTTTGTAGCAGATGCAAATAGCTGCCAAGATTGTATACAACATCATATGATATTAAGTATCAATTACTATTTATTATCATTAAGTATCAACTAAGACCGAAGAATCAATTCATAGCACTAGCTCAAGACGATTTGGTTAATGTTGAATAGAGATTATTTATGAGTTCTTAGACATCTTTTTTTTATAACGTTGTTGTTTTTGAGATACGCTAACTCTAGTTTTAGAATTTTTTGTTTTTATTGTTTTAAGATATTTGTACTCATGTTTTAGAGTGTTTCTCCTAAAAATCATTTAATTTGGCTTTAACTTTCATTATTGTTAGATGTTATTTACAGTATGGATATTCGAATAAAATTAAGTATTAGGTTCGTAAATGCTTATAAATACACTATTATTTTTTCTAATTAGTTTTAGTTAATTACTAATACATTTTAACACCAATGCAATGTAATTTATAACTTGATTGTTGATTCAATTATATAACTTGATAACTTAGTTCTAGTTAGCTGCGTACTGATTTATACTGATACATTGAATAATTAATTGTAGGTACTTGCTAATTTATTCATGTATCTATTGATAAATTAATTCTTAATTATTGTGATACATGTAAAGATATATTTTATTTAATTTTATATACTACTTTTTCATAACCCTATTGTATAGGATACACCATTTCAATTAGAACATGATACATTATATAAAAATATATTTTAATTCTTATTAAGTGGTACCATCTCCACAAACACAATCTCTCATACATTATTATCAAATACCTAATGATACATTATTTTAAATAGAAGTATATATGAAACACAATTTGTTACATAAATAAACACAAAGTTCAAAATATTAATATTTCAATTTATTGTATCAAAATTTCACCTGATAATTAATTGTAATGTTCTATCAAGGTAAAAATGAAAAAAATTAAAAATTAAAAATTTATAATTTCAAAATAATGTATCGAAAACATAATAGTATTAAAAAAAAAGATTTTCAATCTTCTTCGAAAAAAGTACAAGTTCTTCAATTATGACCTTCTTGTTCACGACGTCATCTGCGCACACTTGAAAGTTAGAAAGACATCACATATCAATCAACTCATTTTAAAGTAGACGATAGCCTAATGAAAACTAACTCTAGATACATGATAATTTATATATTGATACATATAGCCTAATGAAAACTAACTCTAGATACATGATAATTTATATATTGATATACATAAAAAAATAGATTATATATGTATCTAATACGTTATAGTAATAACACACTGACTCACATCTAGAAAATCCATTACTTACACATCAAACTAGAATTGAATCAAGTTGGAATCAGTAGTGTATCATGATTTATATATGCTTATACAAATTGAAAAATCAAAAAAGAAATGCACATATGTGATACTTTTTATCAACAACACACATCAACTCGCAGATCTTCAAACCCACAATATATATACGTCAAAACTTTAATGTATCGAGTCCTAGCCAGTAATGCATCATGAGATAATGGTCAATATACAAATTCATGAATGAAAAAACAATGATTAAAGCATACAAATATGTGTTGGATACTTTTTGATATCAATCTTTTAACTCGAAAATCGAAGTTATGGCAAATAAGCATAACTAATTTTGCCCAAGATAATTATAAAGTGACAACTTTCAAATACCTTCATATTGAGATCTGTCATCACACTGGCAAGCAACCACCAACACAAAAATAAAGATACCAAGAAAGTTGTCAAAGAAATTCAGACCTGATCGTCAATTATATTGAGATTTATTTAGAATTCGAAGAACCTAAAAGCTATGATTTTTGAATTTTTTTTTCTCCCTTCGAGAGTGTCAGTCAAAATCAAAATGTTCATCGTGTATCTTGTCAAATTTTCAACAAAAATTTTGAATCCTACTTGAAAATTTCTTTGTTGAAATAGGGGCAAAGATGAAAAAAGATTTTGAATTTGAATAGGTTTGTTATTTTAGGATTTAGTTCCTGTGATTGACATTAAAGAGGAATTGAATACCATAAATTATGAAACTTTAATATAATTTTCTGATTTGTTTTCCTTTTTAAGCGCAACAATCATATTTATAATGTATCATAATTAATGTATCCGGACAACCAATTATGTATGCGGATGACTTATACTTTAAGAGATTTTTGTAAAATAGATAAAAGTAGGGATAGGAGTAATTTAGATTTTACACTATGTGATTTATGTAAATTATACCAACTTAATTTATTCACCACCTCCTATTTTTTTTTTACCTAATCTAATCCTAAATAGAAAAAAATGCAATGGGCCTAAATGTATGGCTTGAGATTGTCGCCCAAAATTATATGAATAGAATTTCTAAATTCTTTACATATTTAAATAAATTTCTAGACTGTGCAAAATATTAACATGAGTATTAATAAATATAACAAATAATATAATGAATGTAACTAATGACACTTAAAAATGTAATTTAAAATTTTTACTAATAATGAATCCTATATATATATATTATATATATATATATATATATATAGATATATATATATATATATATATATATATATATATATATAAAAGAGAACTTAAGCCGCTTACATGACGTGAACATAAATCAGGACTCTTCTTTTCATTTATTTTATTAACAAAACTAGCCTTCTACTTTCATTAAAAGATATGACTTTTATGAAAAGTTACGACTTTAATGAACAGTTGTGACTTTATGAAAAGTTATGACTTCTATGAAAAGTCGCGACTCTAATAAAGAGTTGCGAGTTTTATGAAAAGTTGTGACTTTAATAAAAAGTTGTGACTTTGATGAAGAGTTACAACTTTTATGAAAAGTTGCGATTTTTCTGAAAGATTGTGACATTTTCAAAGGTTGCAACATTTCTAAATAGTTGTAACTTTTCTGATGAGGCATAATAAATATTTGTTTATGCTACCCTTTATTGTCTATAAATAGAGAGATTTTCTCTACCTTTAAAACTACCAAAATTCTAAACCTTCTTCTTCTTCTTCTTCTCCTTCTTCTGCTTTTCAATCAAATATTTTACTCATGTTGAGTGACTTACTAACACCATTTTTGTCTTACAGATCCTGGTATGTATTTTTACAATCATTAGTTTATGCTTATGTTATTAGGGATAAATGACTTGATTTAACAATTTTCTTTTTTCTTTACATTATTAATATTTGTTACTACCTAATCTTGCATGTACGATAATATAGTGTTTTAGTGATAATGTCGGATATGTTTTAAGTAATTTTTTATAAATTATATGATACTTACTTCACGCGCGAAGCGCGGGTAATTTTACAATTTTTCAATAAGGCACAATAAATATTTATTCACACTACTCTTTTTGTTTATAAATAGAGGGACTACCTCTCATTTAAAACAACAAAAAATGTTATCTTCTTCTTTGACTTTCGTAAATTAAATATTCAGGTACTTTGCTCCTATTCAGTGACTTACTGTCACAAATATTTTTGTTTCAATAAGTTGGTGAATAAAGTCGGTCTATCCTGAGAGGATGTAATTCTTTAAACATCTTGTATTGGAGGGAATCGTTTTCTTAAGGGGACATTGTGCATTTAGTGAACTCAATTTTTCCGTTTCTATTTCATTCTATTTTTACATATCATGATATATTTTTTCACACTGATTAATCTATGCTTATGATATTAATTGTTGTACTTGAGTACATGGTTTACACTCGGTTGTTTATGTTTGTGCAAATTTATCGTCTTCGGTTATATTGACCATATACACATATAGTACGTTTATTCACTGGGAGAAAATAATTATTGTAATTGTTTCGAGAATTCATATTTTGATATTCTATAACTTAAAAGTACTACATATAAGCTTAGATATTATATTTAAAATAGATATGAAATTACTCACTTATCAATTGAAGAAATTAACAATGCAAGTTATAAAGTGATAATATCTTTTATGTTCAAGTGTACTTTCTTTCTCGAATATGTTAACAAAATTTTTGAATTTTCTCCTAAGATATATATTACAATTTTTTAATCTATGCAACTTAAATGTTTTTTGTTATTACAAAATTTCTTTATATATATATTCTTATTTTCTTCTTTACTTTTCTTTTAATGTTGATAAAAGAACAAATGAATTATTATTTCTTGAATAATTCATTCATTAGACATTCTTGAGTTCTATGATAATGACAAATAATCAAATTCATGTTGGAATATTGCAATTCTTTTAATAACCTATTTTTTCATTAGTTTTTATGTATTGATTATTAGTAAATAATTACTTGAAAGTTCATTCGATTATTATTTATCATAGCGCAAAGCGCGAGAAAATTACCTAGTTGTTTTATAAATAAAGATAGTTATTGATAAATTTATTTAAAATTATTTTTAAAAAATTATTTTGAACTATTAAATAATAAAACTTAAAAGTCATGAATTTTGAAAATGTTAGGCCAAAATTGGGTGTCAAAATCTTGAAATTTTTTTAAAAAATGAATTTTCCCCTTGTTATAAATCACAACTTGTTCTAAGTCTAAAACAATATACAAATACGAAAAATCAATAAATAATGACCCAAAATCATTCCGATTATGATTAAATTCTACATTCACAATTCTAATAATCATTCTATCCAAGGAATTTTTGCATCACTAATTCAAGTTAAAATCTTCCCAAGAGTTACACCCTTTATTCTTCCAAGGCTTAAAAATTGAAATACAAATTAGGAGAGGAATTATTTTATCGTTATCCAAGAAATTAGTGAAAAAATGAGGAAAACTGCCCTAAATCATTCTTTCTTTTTTCAAGAATGAAGTTGTTGAAATGAATACTAAACAATACGGTACTCAACAAGAAACCTACTAAGCAAGACAAAACAAGCTTGAATATAAGCACTACTTTTATCCCAATTGAGCCTTCTTAAACTACAACCTACATAGTCATCTGCTCAACATTTATACAATACACAACTCACTAAGCTTAAAAATCATAGGCCAATAGTTACAGTTCATAACCAATAAGTTTCAAGTATATCGATCACACATATTAAGTAAGTCAATCACAACTATCAAGTAGATAAATTATAAGTGTCAAGTAAATAAAGAAGTGTCAAAATACATCAAATTACATAGTCAAACTCTTGCGAGAACCACTTCCGTTCGAAACAATATGACTAGATGGAATCATTCTCCTTTGCCTTTATATCACATCACTAGATGAAATCAATTTCCTTTGGTTTGATATCACATCACCTGCCAGAATCATTTTCCTTCGGCACAATATCACGACTCGAAATTATTTCACTGCGACTTTATGTCATATCACTAGCCAAAATGATTTTTCTTCAATTTTATATCATATCACTGACCGAGCCATTTTCCTTCGACATATTCATCACATATATCATCACGGTGCAACAAAATCAATGTAAATAAACAATTTCAAACCATAAGGAAGAGACAACAACTCAAGCAATTCAAGTACACAATAATGCCATCAAAGCATTTCATCAATCAACAAATTAGGGTCCACAACAAGGAAATTCACAAAACGTTATAATCAACACGTTGCTTTTATCATTAATTCAATTTTCATTCATTAAGATTGATCAAGTGAAATAATTGAACAATTCACCTCATTCATTACTTCCCAACATATATAGTGAAGAGAAACATACAATTTTAAAATTTTTACAAGGTTTAGAAGATTACTTGCCTCAATTTTACCATTATTGATATATGATTTGTATACATATACAAATAAATATAAAAAATTATATATGACCCGTATACATAAGAAAAATTGTTTTGCTACCAAAATTTTAAATAAATAATTTATTTAAATAAAAAAAGTTTATGTACACAAAAAACAGTATCGGTAAAAGTAACATTTTTTTTTACTACTTATGTGTATGTAATAGAGAAAATTTATCATGC
The DNA here is from genome assembly GCA_027704805.1 of Solanum corneliomulleri. Taxonomy (NCBI): domain Eukaryota; kingdom Viridiplantae; phylum Streptophyta; class Magnoliopsida; order Solanales; family Solanaceae; genus Solanum; species Solanum corneliomulleri. Next base: position 11,501,858 of record JAKWIY010003056.1, read on the forward strand.
ATTTATATACAAACATCAAAATCATCAATTTATAAAGATTAAATTGAACACAAAATTAAAAGATTTATGCCAAATAAAAACTGGTGAAACCAGGTCAAACACATATATATACACCATAACATATAATATACGATTAAGATTTCAAACGCAACTGTACAAGTTCTTCAATCGTATAAAATCAAAATGTTCAATTAAGAATTAAAATCCTTAAACAACTTGAGACTTATTCCTACACGAACGAACGCCTATTGTGACATACACCTCCACATGTACTACATATATTTTCGTTAGCCCTAAGTAACTATCTTGCCATTTTTCGTGAGTCTTTTTATTAGCCAGTTAGGAGATATCTTGAATATTGGAGGCATATACTTCATCAGCCTAAATATATCATGGTATCACCCACTCAGTTCTATCTCATAATAAATATATAGGCATCACATAAATTCTGAACACAATCATATCCGAGCAATATGTATCTAATTTTAGATTTTTCAATTTCAATACAGCCTTATCATATTCAATGATAATTTTATCATACTAAAACCTGTCACAAGTGTTTTTTTTTTTTTTTAGAAAAAAAAAATTAACTACATAATTTCGACGATCATTATAACATTGTGCATATATTCTTTTGACGGTGCAACCTATTCATATATTATATATATATATATATATATATATATATATATAATAGATTAGATAGATAGATAGATAGATAGATAGATAGATAGATAGATAGATAGATAGATAGATAGATAGATAGATAGATAGAAGATTAAAGATTATAATCGGAGTTAGTGATGTTATGCACGAGTTCATCGGGGTGAAGTATGACATCGAATATTGCAGAAAATGTTGATGTTACACTAATATCAGTGAAAAAATTGTCTATCTTTAATTTTCTAGAGAAGGTGAGACTGATGTTCGTAAGATAAGCAAGAGCAATATGGATATTTACACCATTGATTGAAAAATATCATGAGATATTCACATTAAATGGAATAATGGGCACAAGAATGACGGTATGCTTTATGTATAATTGTATTAATATTTAATTATATATATAATTGTGTAATATATATATATATATATATTACGATTTTCTCCATTATCATATTAAATTTGTTTTACGTGCACTCTTGAGAATTATATGAAACAGAGCAGTTAGCTTCTCGTGTGACTTTCTATATTCTTTTGAACCTTTTCCACAATTGCCACCTACAATCATAATGTTTCATATTGTCATACACTCTCGTAACAAACTTTTATAATGCTATCAATTTTATTTGACAAGGCACACATATTACTTCTCTTTCCATATGATTTTCTTAATTGTTCAAACAATCAAGTTCAAGCGGTGTCATTCTCTGAATCAAAGACATCATATGCTAGTGAATAGATATGTCTTAAATTTATAAGAGTATATAATAGAATATTCATAAAAAAATAGACATTCAACTAATTGTATATGAACATAAAAATATGCAACTGTAAACGTATACACATATATTCACATTAATACATACCATCTCCACATCTATAGTGCTTACTGCCACAAACTGTCATTATATGACCCTCTTAGGTAACTCCCATCCATTACAATTACTGCTCTAAAATATAATACATAAATCCTTGTATGAATATATTCAAGGAAACAAATAGATATATAAACTCGTTATTAACATTTTTCTTCGTACGTATATGGATCTTACGTAAGTAATATCCATCATATACAAATATGCAAGGACATTGTTGTACGAGTTAGCTGTTGTACTCCTCAAAGATTCCAAAATTTTCTCTTAAGCCCTCCAAGCCAATTCATAGTTAACATAAACTTTAAAATCAATATTTACATTATTTTCATGTTAGTATGTGTATATTTTCACTTGTGATCAATCAATATAGGTTTCACAATCTCCCTAATCAATTTACTTGTTGCTTATGAAGTGCACCCTAGATGTGACACGTAATATAAGACCTCGAGAGTTTCTACACAAGTCACTTGACACACACTCAATGCAATATAATAGAAAATACGAGAAATTAAACAAGATGTTTCATATCATAGAAGAGTTCGACAAAAAATCGAAAGTCTAATCATAGTCTTGATAAGTCAATCTAATTCATCAATAGAGTGGTTTTTTAGACGTAATCCATACACTATATACACCATCTGAAAATTAAAGACATAAGAAAGCACAATAAAGGTGAAACGACCCTCGAAATATGAGGCTCACCAAGTCTTCAATGATCAACCAATTATCTAGCCACGAACGAGAGTAGAATAAGCGTTAGACTCTACATTTTTAATAAATAATATAGGCACAAGTATACATTAGTATCCAAAAACATGAAATATGAGTATATGAGGATGCTAGAACATGATAACAAGACCACTAGTAAAAGCCTCTAAAAGAATTGTAAGTCATAAAATTGGTTAATGCATCTCAAAACATAGTAATAGCTTCATAAAACTTTAAATTGACTTAGTTCATTTTGTGAGATATTTACCATTAACTCACATAGATCACATGAGGTATAACATGAAACTTGATATCTTGCTCCCACGTCGAAAAAATAAGTCCTTACTTTTCAAGGAAAATATCATACTTCTATCTTAGGTAGATCCACTAGTTATGTAATTTAAGAAAAAACCTACGGGGTGCGCAGTTAGGGACAAGAAAATTGTTACTAGATACTCGGGACTATAACGGAAGAGCCTCCATCGCAAGGTCCTCTCGGGGCTAAGAAATTTCAACGAAATAGTCATAAATATATTCATATCATCCTACTTAAAAAGGCACAGTTACGTTATCACTCAAATCTTAATTCATCATAGTGTAGCTCCTAAACCACGATTCATACATGTGCGAGAAAACCTTTCATCAATCATGATTTCTTAATATTTGAGAAAATCTTTCACAATTTCGTTGATGCTTATCTTAGAAGCAACCTTATTTCACAAAACATCATTTTTCATAAATATAATCATGAATAACTTTCATTAATCATACTTCAACAATTCATATACTTTTTCCATAAATTCATTATACTTGAGTAAACGACATTTTTCTATAAAAAAAAATCATTTGAAACTCATGTAGTTCAAAAACATGTATAGAAAGATTAAAACTGAATAGTTAAATCAAAATCACATAACATCCATGGAGATTGCATCAACCTTATCAATTTTAGGTGAAGTTGAATTGAAAACTTGAAAATATTTTGGACCCAATGGATAATGAAATTCATTGGTGATTTCCCACATGCCTTGATAAACAAAGCTCAAAAATCAATAGAGAAAAATGAGAATTGAAGCTCCAAATCCTAAGTATTCTTCCTTGAGCTTAAGAGAATTTGGAGAGGATAAATGTGGATAGAATTGGAGGTTAGGAGAGAATGAGAGTTGGGTTAGTTTGTGAAATAGAAAAGTAGTTATAGAGCTTGGGATTAGAATAAAAACGACATATTATAGGTTTTAGATATATATGAATAGACTCAAATGCCCTTAAAAAATAATTGTTTGACAGTATTACAGGTTGGACTTACGGTCTGTAGGTTTTTCTACGGTCGATACTGGTTAACCGAAGAACTAACTTCAAAAATCTAAAAATTCATCCAACTTCCAAGATACCTCTCTATAGTTCGTCATCTGGTTTATGGTCTATAGAACTCACCCGTAGACCTTAGATCACCACTCACTTATAAACAATCATCATTTCACGAGACCTTTTTATGACTTGTAACCAAGACTATTACTCGTAATCCCTAACCGTAGATCACTTGATCAATTTTAAAGTTGTTTTGTGACAATATACTTGATCAAGTTCCACATGTTTGTTAGATG